>PVKS010016442.1:0-43945 GCA_004027875.1 Aplodontia rufa | reverse complement strand
CACAGTAGGTGCACAGTGACAGCTTGGTTGTAGTAGGAGTAGGACGGTGAGTGAGTGTGTGTTCGCCCACACTTGGGTACACTGCATGTGGGCCCGGAAGGCTTCCTGGAGGAGGAGGAGTGTGCATGGCCCCTGGCTGCCTTGCCACACCCACCCACCCAGAGGGCCCTGCCCTGCGCAGGAGGAAGCCGCGGGACTACACGGTCAAGGTGCACATGAACCTGCTGCTGGCGGTCTTCTTGCTGGATGTGAGCTTCTTGCTCAGCGAGCCAGTGGCCCTGTCGGACTCGGAGGCTGGCTGCCGCGCCAGCGCCATCTTCCTGCACTTCTCTCTCCTCGCCTGCCTCACCTGGATGGGCCTCGAGGGCTACAACCTCTACCGCCTTGTGGTCGAGGTCTTTGGCACTTACGTCCCTGGCTACCTGCTTAAGCTAAGCGTCGTGGGCTGGGGTGAGTGGGGGCCTCTCCCAGGCTCAGTGGGCAGCTGATTCTGCTTCTCCACCCATCTCCCAGCTTCCCTTGCTGATTCACTCACCGCCCGTCCTCAGGGGTCCTTCCCCTGGTCTGGATCAAGATCCCCTTTAGAAAGATAAAGTGAAGAAACCTGTCCCCAAGAAGCACTTTCCAATTCTAAGGGAATTTGCAGGCAGGGCCACCATGTACAGATGTACAAGTTGCACACTGCTCAAGGGTACTCAGGCAGATGAGTGCACTGAGGTTGGGTCCTATTCCACTCACCTCATTCACTCAGGACTCGGTGGCCCTGCAGGTGGTCCCCTTGAACCTCAGGTGACAGAGCCTCTGTGGCTTTGGCATTTTGTTCTTGGCAAGCAGCAGCTCATTTCACCTGTGGCCCATTCTACTCATGTCAGACTCAGAGCCCAGGGGTGACACCATGAGCCACTGTGGACACTGCACAGTCCCTAATCCCTTCTTGGTGCTGCTCCTTGTCCTTACTGGGCTGCCTCTTCATTCACTCTCCAGCTACATGAAGTTCCCTGAGCTGGCTCTGTGCCAAGACCAGGTGTGCAGGGTTGGGGGGCTCCAAGGAGCCCTCAGTGCCGAGCTGCCCTGGGCCAGAGCTCCCGCGGTCCCGTCCATTCTTCCTTCTCTCCTGTGCATGCGGACTTTAGAGATCACAGTCCCTTCCTCCCTGGGACCTCAGGTGGCTCGGTTAGGGGAGATCCTTCCGCTCATGGGAAAGCCACACTGTAGTGGGGAAGGGAAGGTCCAAGCTTGGGGGACCTTCCCTGGATGTCCGAGTGGGCTCTGGGAGCAAAGGTGGCCTTGGAAGGTGAGATGGAGCTCCATGCTTTACTGCCCTCAGGCTTCCCCATCTTCCTGGTGACATTGGTGGCCCTGGTGGACATAAACAACTACGGCCTCATCATCCTGGCTGTGCACAGGACTCCAGCAAGTGTCATCTACCCTTCCATGTGAGTGGCTGGGTGGTGGGGAAGGAATGTGGACCTCTAGTTGAGGGGGATAGAGAGCAGCCTGGGCCCAGCCCGTGATGCCTGGGAAACCTTGGGTTCCAGTCACTGGAGGGATCAGCTTGGCAGTGGCCAGAGCACTGGGCTGAAGGTCATGGAGGGAGACCCAGGGCAAGCCAGGTGCAGTGGCACACAACTGTAATCCCAGTGGCTCAGGAGGCTGAGGTAGGAGGATCACAAGTTGGAGGCCAGCCCTAGCAACTTAGTGAGAATGGTCTCAAAAAAGGGGGTGGCGGGGTCTGAGAATGTGGCTCAGTGGCTCAGTGCTTAAATGCCCCTGAGTTTAATCCAGTACAGAAAACCAAAACGAACGGACAAATAAAAAACATGGATCTGCTGTTCAGTTGCAGGGTGACCATGCAGAGAGGTCTCTGACCTTCACGAGCCTCAGCTCCCTCGTTTGTGGAAGGGGTAGAGGCTGGGGCAGATGAGCTTCACCAAGTTCCTTTGCAGTGTTGCTCTATTTTCCCATGCAGATGAAAACAAGGGAGCCCAGAGAGGGAGGGCTCCACCTTCCACCCTCTGCCTTCCACTCTACCCACAGCCATACCAAGGCCACATCACACGGCTCAAAGCCTCCCAGTGGGGAGACCCGTGGAGTCAATTCTGACCCCAGACTGGACGCAGAGCGCCTGAGCCCCAGGCTGGGAAGGCCTGTTTTGCACTGGCCCAGTCCTCGGGAATTGTCCACCCTGTCCATCCGGACCAGTGACCTTTCCCTCACCCTTGCACTGTCTGTATCATTGCTTACATAATGTTTTTCTTTAAGTCGTCTGACTTGCTAATGTAAGAATTATGCCAACACTGTGAATAGGAGATAGGCAGCCCTTGCCACGGGCAGTGAGGAACCGTGAGAACGGGACCTGGGGACAGGCGGGACAAGCTGCTCCAACTGGGCACTGAGCCCTTGCGCCCTGCTGCAGGTGCTGGATCCGGGACTCCCTGGTCAGTTACGTCACCAACCTGGGCCTCTTCAGCCTGGTGTTCCTGTTCAACGTGGCCATGCTGGGCACCATGGTGGTGCAGATCCTGCGGCTGCGCCCGCATAATCAAAAGTGGCCCCACGTGCTGACGCTGCTGGGCCTCAGTCTGGTCCTCGGCCTGCCCTGGGCCTTGGTCTTCTTCGCGTTTGCATCTGGCACGTTCCAGCTGGTCATCCTCTACCTCTTCAGCATCATCACCTCCTTCCAAGGTGGGTCTGGCGTGGACCTCAGCCCCGGCCCAGGCAGGTTGGCCACACATGCAGCACAGGTTAGGTCAAACACGGGGACCATCCCGGCCCCCGGACCAGGCTTTATTAAGCACCTATCATGTGCAGGCTCTGTACTAAGGCCTGGGGCCGCCGTCATGAGCCTGCTCTTGTGGGGCTGATGGGGGACACTGAGCATGAGGAAGTGGACAGACAGCCCCTGACGGCCCAGAGGGGCCTCGGAGTGGGCGATGTCATGCACGGTGCCTGGGCTGGTGCTTTAGGAACAGTGGCCTGGGAGGCCCTCTGCAAGGAGACATGTGGGGACAACAGCGAGGCCAGCCATGGAGAGACCTAGTGTGTACCCAGACCAGCAGCAGCAGCAGCAGGACTGGGGGCTTGCTAGGGATACAGAATGTGGCCCGCCCCCGACCAGCTGGTCACCTCTGCATTTCAACAAGAAGCCCACGGATGCATGAGCGGGGTTGAGGAGCCTGGCCTAGGGGAGAAGACCTCTAGGCAGGGGAGAGGCAGGAGCAAAGGCCGGAGGTTGGAACGAGGCTGTGTATTTGGAGAACGGTGAGGGGAGCATGGCTGAGGGTGGCTAGTGAGAGGCAGGGACAGTGGCAGGACCCCAGGGCCCTGGCCTGATGCTGGTGGGCGTCCTCTGCACCCTCCGTCCCCACCTGCCCACATCATTCAGACACACTTCTGTCCTTGGCTGTGCTGATTGGGGCCTGGGCCACACCACCAGACCCAGGGGCTCATGCGGGGTTGGCAGGCCAGCCTCCCGCACAGGGTCGCGGTAGAACAGTCGTGGTGGGGAAGCGAGATGGGCAGGGGCCACCAAACTCCAGGTGACACTTGAGTCTTCCTTTTCTCGCCTGTGAGAGGGGACTCTAAGGGAATTCCAGGAAAAGCCTGCACATCACACAAAGCCTTGGCGAGTGGCTAAGGCGTCATGGCTGTGTGGCCTGGTGCCGAAACTGTGGCAGTATGGTGGTGGTGGTGTTGGGTCCCAATCTGAGCATGGTTTGACTCTGGCTCAGCCAAGTCCCTTTATCTGGGCCTCAGTTTCCTAATTTGTAAAACAGAGTAGTCATGAATAGGACTGGACTCTAGGAACCTGGAGGGGACACAGGGAGCTGGGCTCAGGGACCCATCACAGTGAGCAGTATAGTCGGTGCTCCTGGGTCACCTTGGGGCCCTGTGGCACGTGGACGGAGAGGGCTGGGAAGGGAGGTGGGTGGGTACGTCGAGGTGAGCCTGGGCTGAGCCCGTCCCCTCCCTGCGCAGGCCTCCTCATCTTCCTCTGGTACTGGTCCATGCGGCTGCAGGCCCGGGGCGGGCCCTCCCCTCTGAAGAGCAGCTCGGACAGCGCCAGGCTCCCCATCAGCTCGGGCAGCACCTCGTCCAGCCGCATCTAGGCCTCCAGCCCAGCTGCCCTGCAGCAGGATGCGGAGACACCGCCTCTCATGCTGCCTGCAGCCCCTGCCAGCCACGTTGGTGGACTTGGGAAGGCCCGTCGCCCTGGCAACCGGACATCCACTCAGCCTTAAGGACTGCTGGGCTCCCAGGTCCAGCTTCGGAAGGGCTCTCTACACTGCCAGGGAGGCTTGGGGCCGACTCCACAGCTGTCCCAAACTGGGACCGATGTCTTGTCTTTCCTGCCGTTGCGGTTGGGGGTGGAACCTGCTGGCTGTGGATCGGGCAGCCCTGCACCCCTGCCCAGGACAAAGTGTGGCAATCACTCTCTGTCCCTGGTGGTCACCATGCCAGCAGTCTGAAGGCCCTGTCATTTGAGGCCGCTTTAGTGGAGGCAGGGCTGAGCCAGTGCCCTGGAGAGCATCAGCGCACCTACCTCTGAGTCCAGGTCCTCTCCCTCCACCAGCTCCCAGCCCCTCTCCCTCCTCTCCCACGTCCCCCCAGTCCTCCGCCCACCACCTGGGTCCCCAGTTCCAGGGCTGTTATTTCAGGTAGGGGTTCCCAGGACCTGCCTGCTGCCTGCTGTGAGCTTTTATCACTGCACTGGATTGGACCTGGCCCTGGCTTGGGCTGGGTGTAGATGCAGCGGCTGGACCAGGTTCCTGGGCCTCTCTCTGAGCTGCCTCACCCTCGCCCACACCTCAGAGGGGCCCTGTCCTCCTGCAGCAAGAACTGTGGAACCCAGCAGTCTAGTCTTGGTTCCAGCCCAGCACTCCAGAGACTGAGATGTCCTGCTCTGGTGACACTGGCGTAAGCCTGATGCGCTCCTAAGGAGTCACCTTAAATCCCTGCAAATGGCCCATAGACACTTGTTGCCTTTCATGGTGAATTCTGTCCACTAAACACAAGTGGGTCAACCACTGTCCTCTGCGAGGTGGAAAGGACACAGATGAGCAGACCTGGCCACTCTCCGCAAAGCCTCAGCCTGGCTTGTAAAGCACGTACTGGCTCAGGGTCAGGCACCATAGCTCTTGGCTCAGAATCCAGGAAGGCTCCCTGTAGGAGGCAGCGTCCCATCTACTTCTTGGTCTTAAAGATGGGGGTGTTCTTTTGGGGATGTTCTTTTTAAGTACCAATTTGTGTGTCTTTTGTTATTAAAAAGAAGTACGTGTTTGTTATAGAGAATTTGGAAACTGTAGAAGACTGTTAAAAAGAAAATAAAAACCATTTCTCAGTATCAACTAACAAACCAGTGCAAAGGTCTTAGAATATTTTCTTTGCAGCTTTTCCTTGTGATTCTATTAAAAGCATCACTGAGCTGAAGTGGTGGTGCACACCTGTAATCCCAGTAGCTTGGGAGGCTGAGGCAGGAGGATCCCAAGTTCAAAGCCAGCCTTAGCAACTTAGTGAGGCTCTAAGGAACTTAGCGAGACCCTGTCTCAAAATAAAAAGTAAAAAGGGCTGGGGATGTGGCTTAGTGGCTAAGCACCCCTGGGTTCAATACCCGGGTTAAATTTAAACAAAAGGGAACAGGAAAGAGGAGGTATAGGGAAAGTCAACTCCCAGAAGCATGGGCCAAGGAGATTGGGGTGACCAAGTGAATGCTGGCCAGGTCTGACAAGAGGACTTGAGGCCTTGCCCTCCTGGAGCCTTTGGGACAAGCTGGGGACAGGAGGTAGGGGAAGGAGATGCTCCTTGCTGTTGGCCCTGGGAGTTGGGGGTGCCAGGGCTCTGGGAGTGGCTGTAGGCTAGTCCTTGGCCCCCACAGGGTCTTTCAGAGAAGGACTGTAGATACGGTGACCCTCCTGGTCCTGCCTGACCCTTCCCCTGCCACCTCCAGCACCCCTGGTCCTGGCCTCCATGTGGCCCTGCTGCTGTGTCCCATTCTGCAGATCCCTGGGCTAAGCTGGCACTTAGCTGTCTGAGGGCCTAGGCTCCGGGACAGGGATCTGCGGTGGGCCCAGCACATCGACGCCAAGTCTCACCTCACCCCTGCCTGTCTGTGGCAGGAGGGAGGCTGGCCGGAGGAGGCCAGGCCTGTGCCCTACACCACACACACACACAGGAAGTTCTGGGCCTCAGCAATCCCTGGGTTTCTACCTGCGGTTCCATGCTGGATTCAAGCTGCCTCCCACAGCCCCTGGGTGACCCAGGCCCAGAGCACCCAGCAGAGAGCTGTGTGGACACCACATGGGAGAGAGGCAGAGGCCAGCCGAGGCTGGGTGGCTCCCCTATGACACCCTAAGATGCAGCAGGGGCCTGCAGGGGACGCTGGTGACACACACAGGGAGCCTTCACCTTTTGTTTGCTGAGGGGCCGTGGGAGCACACCAAGGGCCTGGCTTCGTCTATGGCTTCCTCAGGGCCGGCAGAGTTGGAGCCTGAGCAAGCCCCACCCTTCCTCATGCTGAAGCCCTGTGTGTTTGCTGCCCCTGCTTCCCGCCTGGGCCAGCGGTTCAGGGACGGTAATTTCACGGAACTAACTATGGTCAAGTGACAGTGATGATAACCACCACCCCCACCTGTCCACAATTCCCATGAATGACGAACAGCTCACGCAGGGTCACCCAGCCAGGAAGCGGCTAGGACAGACATCAGCCCAGGCCGACCACCGCCCAGGGCCCGTGCTCCTGTCCACACGCCCTCCTGCCTGCCAGTCCTTCCTGTTATCCTGCTCAGGGCCTGCAGGGCCAGCTCCCCCTCCTCCCAGGCCCCTAGCAGGCGTGAGCTGGAGTCCGGCCTCGCTCCCACGGTAGGCACCACCAGCATCTTTGACCTCATCCCTAGATCCAGGCTGCGTGCCCAGCTCCTTTCAGGTCACATCAAATCCAGACACAGCCCCAGGAGGCAGCCTAACGCCACCAGGGCTTGGCGGAGGAAATGAGGCCCCAGGCTTGCAAGAGCTGAGCTGGGCTGCCTGAGCCTGAGCCTGAGCCTGAGCACCAGTTCCCAGGCTCTGCCTTGGGCAGAGACCGCTGGCCCCTGCCCCCCCGCAGGTAGTCTCAGGCGGGGTGACACATGGTCCAGTTCCCCTTAATCACCTTTCACAACTCAAGTGATGGCGCCACTGAGCAGGAAGGGTGAGAAAGAAGCCACAGGAAGTGGCAGTGGGGTGGCCAGGAGGGAGGCGCCAGCTGGACAGAGCTGGGGACCAAAAGACAGCTGCAGGGCTCCGCTGGCCACAGATGGCGACACCCTGGGACGTAGGGGCCCTGCTCCTCCTGCTCCTGGCCACAGGTGAGCATTGGCCCTCAGCCCCTCCTGTCAAGCCAGGAAGCGCCTGAGCTGCAGGGGGCCCAGGGCAGGTGTGGGAGAGCCAGGGGCTGGGACGGCAGGAGAAGCCCTGGGGGCCTCAGCACCTCCTCCAGCCTGGTCCCTTGCGTTGGTCCGGCGGGGTGCTGGGTCACAGGCTCGTGTTCGTCCTCTGCAGAGTGCCGTGCCGTAGGTGGGGAAGGTGGAGAACGCACCCATCCTGGCTGGGCTTCCTCACTGGCCTGCTCAGCTGGCCTCTGGACATCTGGGTTGGGACGCTCTGGAAGCTGAGGCCATCCAGCACCCCTGCCCAGCTCCCTTTTGTCCCCCACTGCCCCCATGGTGCTCAGCGGCCAGAGCTGGATCAGGCTCCTCCGCTTCCGCCCTCCACTCTCACACCCCAACATGGGGAGTTCTCACAGGCGTTTGGAGGCCTGGCCTTGCCCTCGCCGTCCCCCTCCCAGGAAAGCCAACCTCCACACCTGCCCCCTGGGCTGCTGTGTGCCCTTCTCACCTGCCAGGTGGTGGCTCCGCAGGTTCCTTGGGTGCAGGGAGCGGGAGGTGTTCCACCCCAGCGCCTGGCAGGGCCCTGTTTGCTCTGGCCCAGCGAGTGGTCTCTGTATGTCTGTCCAGCATATGGTTATGGGACTTTGGCTACGTGGATCAACCTCCTGGGCTTCAAAGTACCCTCTTTTCTTCAAATGTTGAAGAGATCTCAGCAACATGCTAATTTCTGTCTCTGCTCAGTGGCCTGCTGTCCTGCTAGTGGCCCAGGGAGGGTCCCCAGCACAAAGTAGGCTGCAGGCAACCCCTGAGGCATGGACCAACTTAGTGAGAGACAGTGACAATGACCAGGTCGCAGTGGGGGTCAGGACCTGGGTCTTCACAAAGCTGCGATTTGATGCTGGGGCTTCAAGGACCCTCCGAGTGGTGGTGTGTCCCTGAGGGTGCTCTGGGCCTGGGTGGATGGCCGGCCATTTGAATGGGATAAGGAGCTGCGCAGGTTGAAGTCTAGAGGTGACGCTCCTTCCTGTGGGTGTGTCATGGAGTGGTCACCATTTGGCCACTCGCTCATTCACTCATTCGAGAAGCATCGATGGTGCTGTCTCCTCTGAGCAGGCCCCGTGTGTGCCACTTGGTGCCCACCCTCAGGGGGCTCAGGACCCAGCAGAGTGACAGGGGGTGAAATGGGGAGCAGGATGTGCATGTTGAAGGATTAGGGCTGAGCAGGGTACACGCCTGTCACAGAGGGATGCATTACAAAGGCGTGGGCAGAGGAGGGGGAGCAAGAACCCCGGTGACTTTTCTGAGTTGGTTCTCAGTACCCAGAGCCTGAAGGGTGAAGGAGGAAGTTGTCCCCAGGAGAGAAAGGGGATGCTGGTGAGCGGGAGGGGTGGTGGGAAGAGGGTAGAGCTCTTGTCCTCCCCTCAGCTCTCCTCCCAAGCCCCCATGGAGGCAGCCTCCCGGCAGGGTGGACGAAGTAGAGGCATCTGGAGGGATGGGTGTCGTCTCCACGCTCTGGAAAATTTTGGGGTCTGCTTGTCTGGGCTAAAAATAATCACAAAAAGAGCTGAACAATCTCCCTGTGCTGGGTTCCCACCATGAGCCTCCCTGCAGGGACCTTCCAAAATGCACAGCAGGAAGGAGGCCAGCTGCCCCACCACCACCCTTGGGCCCTGGCGCCTGTGTTTGTAACCACCCCACCTCCTCCTGGAACAAGGGGAAGTGTGCCTCCCTAGGAGCTGAGTTTCCACTCTCCCCACTTTTTCTTTCTCCTCCTCCTCTCCACCCCTCCCCTTTATTTGAAATGCAAACAAGCGATAGGTGAGCACTTACCTTGCCCAACCAACAAGGCGCCCAGCTGCCTCTGCATGGTGACAGAAGCTTACTGTTCCTCCATAAGCTGATCAAAACAGCACCGTCGCCCATAGACCCCGTTACAATACAATCTACTCTAAAATGTCATTTCACCCTTAGTTTACTCTTTGTTATGTCATTGCATTTAAGTTGAAAGTACTACTATGCATTTTTTTCTTTTTAGTCTAACATCAGAGAAGGGTTTTTGTGTTTTTGTTTTTGTTTTGGTACCAGGGATTGAACCCAGAGGCACTTAACCACTAAACCACATCCCCAGTCCATTTTTATTTTTTATTTTGAGTCAGGGTCTAAGTTCCTTAAGGCCTCACTTAGTTGTTGAGGCTGGCCTCGAACTTGACTTACAATTCTCCTGCCTCAGCCTCCCAAATGCTAGGATTACAGGGTTTTAAAAAATGGCCCCCTGCCCGCCTCACCCTAGTACCCATCCCAGAGGTGGCTCGGTGAACAGTTCCTGGTGGGCTAACCTGAAAGATGAAGATGCACAGGGTCCAGGCCCCCTTTCCGCCCAACTGTCTGAAGAAGACTGCAAAGCAGCTTGTAGGAAGACACATACAAGTGGCCGGCAAATAGATGGAGGCCCAGACTCCTTCTTAACTTAAAATAAGGCTCACGTTGACCTCTCCAATTGGCAAAAATGTGAAAGTCTGACAAAAGCTGGGTTTATAGTTGCTTTTGCCCACTTTCAGTGGGAGTACTTAAATGTGTACCTTTTTTGAAGAAAAATTCATTAGTACCTCACAATGTTTATTTACTTGTTTACTTTTGGTGTTGGAAATCAAATCCAGGGACTCGCACGTGCTGAGCATGTGCTCTGTATCTGGCTTGGTTTCTTGCTTTTGTTTCTGCTGGGGATTGAATCCAGACAAGTGCGTGCTCAGCAAGTGTTCTGCCGCTGCATGGTCTACACACAGCCCCCAAAGTTTACATCTTTTTTTTTTAAGAGAGAAGGACAGGGGGAGAGAGAGAGTGAGAGAGAGACAGAGAGAATCGATTTTTATTTAGTTTTTCACGTGGCTTTCGTTGCTCTTACCCTTAGTTGTGTATGTGGGTGCTGGGGTTTGAACCCGTGTACTTGCACATGCTGGGCAAGCGCCAGAATCGCAGAGCCACCGCTCCAGCCCCTGTTTGGTTTTATTGATGCGTTAAAGTTGTACATAATGATGAGATTTGTTGTAACATATCTGTGCTTGCACATAATGTCACAATATAGTTTGACCAATAAGAAGCACATACATCTTGATCTAGAATTCCTGTGGCAGGAATGTTTTCGGTGAATTCTCAGCACAACCTGACAAAGATGCACACTCAAGAATTCTCATGGTGGCATTGTTCATACTTAAAAAAAAAAAGAAAAAAGCCCCCAAAGTAGATATCATCAATAGGGGACTGAGTGAGAAGTATCACGATATCCATATAATGGAATAGTACGCAACTATGTAAAGAATGAGATGGGAAGCTCTTCAAGATGTATCACAAAATGATCTTGTTCATGCAAATTTTAAAAAGAGGTATTATCTCTGTCTGTCTACACTTTCCCCCACAACACTCCATCAGTCCTGTGAGTGGGAGAGGGGACCTCCTTTAACCTTAGAAACTGAGGCTCAGGTGGGGTAGGGTCCAGCCAAACGCAGTCCTGTGAATGGATGTGCCTGGCTCCACGCACACCACCGGAAGCAGGAGCTTGAATCCCTCCTAGGCCCAGCTGCCCCTCCCACTCTTATGCTGCATCCCTACCCTAGGTGAGGAGAGGTCCATCGAAGAAGAGCCAAGAAACGTCTGCCTGGGCCTTGGCATTGAGAACCAGTATGACCCCTTCTACCTGAACGACATTGCCAAGTGCTTCACGAGGTGCCTGGAGTCAGGAAGCAACTCCTGCAACGTGGGGAACTTGGAGAGGTGAGGGCTCCTCTGGGCTGCAGGAGGAACCGAGGGCTCCTCTGGGGAAGGGATGAGATCATCTGTCCCCTCAGCCCCAGAAAATGAGGCTCCCACTTCACCCTTCCTCCTTGCTGTTTAGTGCACGTGTTCCCCCAGATACAGCCCCCACCCCTGAAGATTCATCTCTGCCTTCCCTAGGTCAGGGGTCCTACTGACAGAGCCACAGCTCTGTCCTTGAGAGCTGTAGAGGGACGAACAGGAACAGGAACCTAAGTGATGACGACTCCAGAGTGTGATCAGACAGAGGGGAGGGGGACAGGTGCCAGCCTAGTCCAGAGGAGGAAAGTCTATCAAGGCCTCACAGAGAAGGCAACCATGGCAGGGCTTTGGAGAGTGCATAGGAGTTTTCTGGTTGGACGGAGGCAATGGCGGGTAGGATAGCAGTAGACTTTCAGAGTATTGGGCGATATTCAAGTTTTAGATTGTGAAGCATGCAGTGCTGGGGTTGGAGGCAACAATGACCAGGTGGGACCAGCTGGGGGTGGACTGGAAGCAGAAGCAGGGACCACAGTGGAAGGGGCTGTGTAAGGTGGTCTGATGGGGGAGCAGGCACTTGGTGTCTATTAACCCAGAAAGCGTGTGGACGCCGCATTTTAGAAGCATTGCGTAGGGCTGGGGGTCTGGCTCAGGCCTGGAGCGCTTGCCTAGCATGTGTGAAGCCCTGGATTTGGTCCCAGCGATGGGGGGAGAGGGGGAAGGTTGGGTAGAGGAGGTGGTGACACAGGAAGGGAGGTGACGAGGTGGACGAAGCTGCAGTGGACTGCACCAAGACCAACGCCCGTGTGCACGCTGTGCAGGAGAGAGGGGTCAGGGAGATGCAGCGACGTGGAATCGGTGAGACCAAGAGCCCAGTGGGCTGCAGAGGGCGAGAGGGAGGGAGGCCTCAGAAGCCATCCTCAGAGTCCTCTCCAGAAGTGTCCCTGCCTCTCTGCCCTGCTCTCACTTCTCAAAGTCACCCCCAACCCTGGAATACGCATGAGAGGGCCTGGCTTGCAGCTGGGTCTCAGTCAACACTGGGAGGCATGAAGGAAAGCTGTGCTGGGACCGCAGCCTGATGGGATGGCGTTCCTGCAGCTGCCTGACGCTCCCATCCCCACCCGCAGCTGCCCGGCAGCTTCTCAGCACCGGCTGTCCCGGAGGAGGCTCCTCTCTGTGCCGCTGTCTGGCTCGGACACGCACCCCAGGGCCTGGGGTCTGTTTCACTTACGAGCTGGTCCACGGGCCTTGAGCTCTCTCTTTTATCTGCGAAACAGCACTAGGAAGTACAGTTTTGTTTTGTTTTGTGAAGAGAGAGAGACAGAGAAAGAAAGAAAGAATTATCAATTTATTTTTTCATCTGGCTTTAGATTTTCCAACGCTTAGTTGTGTACATGGTGCCGGGGTTCGAACCCGGGTCCATCACGCATGCCAGGCACGCACTCTTACCGCTGAGCCACCGCTCAGAAAATCAACAGATTTTCCAGATGAGAGAACTAAGGCTTCAAGAGGTTCAGTAGGTTTTAACTAGCCCACAGTCGCACAGCAGCTAAGCGGCAAAATTAAACACGAATCTCGGTCCGAAGGCTGTGGGACAGGTGCAGCGTAATCTGGGCTGGACTCAGGCTGCCAGAGCTCAAAAGTGGCATCAGATTTTGGATGCGTTATCTTTCAGTTTCTTTATCTGAAAAATCGGACTAAAATAACACCTAACTCGCAGAAGGACCGGAAGGACTAACTTTGTAATTGAACCGCGATCGCTGCCACCAGGTCCCACAGGGAGCGCTGTCATTTTATGGTGCACGCATTTGTGTCTGTCGACATGCCTGTTAGGAAGAAAGCCGCCGTGAACGGGTTCTGAGAACAACTTTTCATGAACATACACACTTATTTCTCCTGGGCTAGCACCTACGGAGTGGGTGTTCCGTCACAGATAGTATGTGACTTGTCGTAGGAAGTATTACTACAGTTTTCTGTGGCGGGTGTATCAGTTCACACTCCCTCCAGCCGTGTGGGGGAGCTCCAGCTTACACGATCCTTGCGATACTCGGCATTATCTATCTTTTAAATGCTAACCCCTGTTTCATTTCCTTTTATTAATTTTGATGGATTTGGGGGGCTACAATGTGTATCCCACACTATCCACATGTTCTTGAGCACAGGTCCATAATTGTTAGTGTATTTGTGCACTGCGTGGAGCTGTCGCTACGATCGTTTAGAACACTCCCTGCAGTTTCCAGATAACTTTACGTCTCTTTGCCACCTGTTCCGGCTCCCATGCCCAGCTACAATCAACGGAGCTACTTCCTGCTCGATAAGTCAGCCTTTCCTGGGCAACTTATCCCAAGGCAACCGTACAATATGGGGTCTTGTGAGTCGCGCTGCCTTCTCTTAGCATGGATTGAGATTCAGTCATATTTCTAGCATATAATATCCTCATGTAGCTCTGCGACACTGCTTATTCATCCACCCATTGATGGGCATTTGGGTTGGCTCCAGTTCTGGGTTGTTATGAATAATGTTGCCACGAACACTTGAATTCACATCTTTGTGAATATATGCTTTCATTTTGGGGGGGGGGTACGTACCCGGGAAAGGGATTGCTGGTTAAGTATACGCTTCACATTATAAAAGACTGCCAAGCTGTTCCTCGGGGTGGCTAAGAGCCCTCTGCATTCCCATCGAAAACGTAAGAGGGCTCTGCTTTCCACACATCCTTGCCTTATCCCGAGTCTTTTCCGGTATAACCCTTCTGTGATGTCTCACCGTTCACCTTAATTTGCATTCATAAATGAGTAACGAGGCTGAGCATCGTTTCGTGAGTTTCTTAGTCATTCACAGATTTTTCTCTGGTGAAAAGAGTAGTTAAATTTCCCCCACTCTTTATTGGTTTGCCTTCTTATTAACAATCTTCTTATGAACCAGTCCTTTATGAGACGTACGATTTGCATACATCTTCTACCAGGGAATCTTCTTTTTCATCTTCTTAATGCTGTCTTTTGCAGTTCAAAAGCATTTAATTTTAATGAAACCCAATTTAAATTTGCATACATGTGTTTAATATCCTATCAAAGAAATATTCAGCCAGCCCAAGGTTACACAGATATTGCTCCTAAATTTTCCTCTACCAGGGTATCATTTTAGCTCTTATGATCAGGTTATCCATTTAGAATGAATTTTTGTGCACAAAAATAAATGCCTAATTTACATTCTCATCATGACTACCATCACCATTTTTGCATTTGGACAGTCAGCTGGAAGACAAAGACCAGCCTGTCCTTTGTCCTTCGAGTTGCCTTTGGGAGGCATGCCACTGAAGGCTGCATGGAAGGTTCTGGCACATCTTCCAACAGCAATTGTAAACTCAAAGCAAACCTCATCCCTGGAGAAATGGAGGCATCACAGCCACCGTCAAAGAGCTGAAAGCAGCAGGGTTGGTGACATCGTGCTGCTCAGCTGCCCATGAGGCTGGTGGCCTATGACAAACTTCATCAGGTGCCACCTGCAGCTGCCAGGAATGAACCCAGCCCCTGGCATTCAGGATGCAGCCAGAGCCTGGCTAAAGCCTTTTTCTCCACACCACATTTCAAGTAAACTGTTTACTTTAGTCTTGCAGTGCCAGCGGTGGATTGCCACGGTGCCCGCTGGGGCTTTGCTGTTCTCCCTCTCTTCGTCAAAATAGAATTCACAGAGACCTTATTAATCGTGACATCCTACAAAGCACGTCTGCAGTCCACCGTATCCACACATCGTGCTGATTAGATCAGATGGTGAGTGTTTGCATGGGATGTATCTTTCCACCGTGCTGCTTTTTTTCAAAATAAGTGATGAGAAGGCCAAAACCTTATCTTTTACCTTGAAGGGATCTCTTCACGTTCTCGGGACATCTGAATATCCAGAAAGTTCACTGAGTTAATAGGCTCCTGAATTTATTCCTAGGTATCTACCTAAAAGAAAGGAAAACAGAGTGCGGTGGTGCACACCTGTAATCCCAGCAGCTTGGGAGGCTGAGGCAGGAAGATCGCAAGTTCAAAGTCAGCCTCAGCAACTTAGTGATGTCTTGAGCAACTTAGTGAGACCCTGCCTCAAAATAAAAAAACAAAAAGAGCTGAGGATGTGGCTCAGTGGTTAAGCACCCCTGAGTCCAATTCCTGGCATAAAAAATTTTTAAACAAGTGCAGGGGCCTATCACCTCAGTGAATTTTCTGGACCTTTAGAGATCTGGAGAGTATGAGGAGAACCCTTCAAAATAAAAGACTTCCCACTTATTTTGAAAAAACAGACATAATGTGAAAAAATACATTCCATGCAAACACTAACCAGAAGAAATTCAAAATACTATATTGATAGCAAAGAAGGTGATATTTAAATGAGCCCAATTTTATAATTAATGATTTAGCCATTCATCTATGTTTTAATTTTTCAAGTATCTATCATATTTCACAACTAAAGTAATTTTTAAAAGTAGCCTAATGTTGTGGTTTAGGCTCTTTATGATGGAGAACACACTTTAATAATTAGGAGGGACACAAGATATAAATATGTTATTACTTATGGATTCTGGGGACTTCATGGCACACTTCGAGGCCACACACACACACATATTTCAGGGAGTGTGGCCGGGGGACGGAGAGAAGGAGAAAGAGAGTGAGAGAGAGAGGGAGAGAGAGCTCTGTGTACCAAAGATTTTATTGGGTTATCCAAACATTTCTGAAGGGGACTTTAATTGGTGGGGTTAAAGGAAACAGGCATGAATTCTGGCAGTCACAGAGTGACTAGGAGAGGTCACCATGCATGTCTGCATGGTTCATTCGGGGAACAGGAGTCAGTGGGGCCAGTCAGGTGGGATGTTTCTAGCTGTCCTAGAAGGAAGTGGTCTCCAGAAGGCAGATGCACATGGTGGATAACAGGATTGAACGCATGGAAGATGTGGGAGGAGGCAGAACTGGAAACTAACTGTATCAAGGGTGAGCCCTGCTTCTGGTGTGAGAATGTCCAGCAGATACACAAGACGTATGCCAAGGCTTGGTGCAGTGGTGCACGCCTGTGATCCCAGTGACTTGAGAGGCTGAGGCAGGAGGATTTCAAGTTCAAAGCCAGTCTCAGCAACTCAGCAAAAATGTCAGCAACTTAGTGAGACACTGCCTTAAAATAAAAAACAAAAAGGGCTGGGATGTAGCTCAGAGTTTGAGAGGCCCTGGGTTCAGCCCCCAAAACCAAAAAAATAAAAAATAAAAAAAAAGGTAGGCTGAGAACAAGATCAGAAAATTGCCCTTAGGAGTGAAGTGGGTTGTTTTTCAAGGGCAATGAATTATTTTTTTAAAGAAAGAGGGGAGAGAGAGAAAGAGAGAGAGAGAGAAGCAATTTTTATTTAGTTTTTCATGTGACTTTTGTTCTCAGACACTTTGTTGTGTACATGGTGCTGGGGTTTGAACTTGCATACTTGTGCATGATGCCAGGCAAGTGGCATAACTGCTAAGCCACCACTCCAGACCAGCAAGGAATTATCATTCTTATTTTTAAGAGAGAAGGACAATGAGAGAGAAAGAGGAGAGAGAGAGAGAGAGAGAGAGAGAGAGAGAGGGAGAAAATCAATTTTTATTGAGTTTTTCACATGGCTTTCATTGCTCTGACACTTAGTTGTATGCGTGGGTGCTGGGGTTTGAACTCTTGTACTTGTGCATGCCAGGCAAGCACCATAACCACTGAACCACCGCTCCAGCCCTGCAAGGAATTATTTTTAAGTGCATGAGGTGAATATGTATACATATGTATATATAGCCAAATATATACCTGAATCTATGTAGTAAATTTGTATATGTGTATGATTCAAAGTTTTCTTTGGCAACAAGATCATGATACTTCACATTTTGTAATTTTATTTGATACCAATACAAGTCAGAATACTTCTTTGTGTAGATGTTTTAAAGATATATAAAAGCTAGGATCAATCAGTAGAGCTGAATCAATGGGTTTGGACAATCTCATCCCTGCATTTCTGGATGGGTGCATTTCTCGGGCTTTCTCCACTAAAGCATATTTTGCATGGCTTACTATTTCTATAGTGCAATATATTTTCTGTAGTCTCTGGATTATTTTTTCCCCTTGATAATTGTGACTGCTTAAAAATGATGGCAAAATCAGGCTCCCCTTTCTCTCCATAGCAACTCCTTTCCGGTCACCTCAGTCTGGCTGTATCTCCATTCGATCCCCTTCTGTCCCATGTCTATCTCAACCTTCCCTTGTTCAGGAGAGCTAGGAGAGGCTGGGCAGCAGCTCTAAGGACCCTAAGCTGGGAAAAGCATCCCTGGTGCGAGGTGAGATTTCAGCACCATGGAGAGTGCCAGTGGGTGGCGGTGGTAAGATGAATGTCAGTTAATTCATGTTTGTATGGTTCCACCACCAGCTCTGTTCCATAAGTAACTTCCCGTACAGCTCAGTTTCCCAAAGCTGAATTTCTATATGTTCAGTTAGTACTCAACAAATGTGCTGATGTGCCCAGAGAAATTTCTCCCAATAAAGATGCTCAACATCATTGGTCGTTAGGGAAATGAAAATCAAAAATACAATGAAATACCACTTCTCAGCCGTGTGGATGGCTAAAGTTAAAAGTAAAACCTAACTGAGAAGTTTTAAGTGTCAGCACGGATGTGGGGAAACTGGGACCTTGTGCATTGCTGTGAATGTGAAAGGGAACAGCCGTTGTGGGAAACGGGTTGACAACTCCAGGAAGTTAAGCACAGAATTGCCACGAGCCCCAGCAGTTCTCCTCCTGTGTAAGGCTTTAAAATATGCCTTTGAACAAAATCTTACACGTTAATTTTCATAGCAGCATGTGGTACATCCATACAATGACACATTTATGAATAAAAGAAATAAAATACTGATGATTCAGCATGGGTTAACTTTGAAGATACCGCACTAAGTGAAAGAAGCCAGATGCAAAAGACCACATTGTCTGTGATTCCGTTTGCATGAACTACTCAGAAAAGGCAAATTTATAGAGACATTAAGGCAAGTTTAATGGTTGTCAGGGGCTGGAGGATGGGGAAGGGAGTGATTGCTTAATGGATAAAGGACTCCCCCCCCTCTTTTTTTTAGAGAGGGAGAGAGAGGGAAAGGAAGAGAGAATCAATCTTTATTTTTCCATCTGGACTTTGTTTCTCCAACACTTAGTTGTGTATGTGGAGCTGGGGTTTGAACCTGGTCCTTGTGCATGCCAGGCAAACATTCCAACCGCTGAGCCACCGCTCCAGCCCTAGGGCTTCCTTTTGAGAAAATAAAAATGTTCTGGAACTAGATAGTGGTGGTGATTGCACAATGTTTTTAAGGTGCTTACTGCAACTGAATTGTACACTTTAAGATGGTAAATTCTGTTATCTGTATTTTATCACAAAAAAAGAGATAAACTCAAAATACCCAGAGGGACTCCCAGCTGAAATCCTTCAGGACCAACCCTTTGTTCCGCACAGTGACCTCAGCATCTTTGATATCCCAGGCAAGCCAAGTCTGATGAGTGGGCCACAGCCTGCAGGATCCTGCCTCACCCACCCCTGGCCCTTTGCAGATACTGGCTACACTACGAGTACTACTTGGTAGAGAAGAGCTTGACGAAGGAGGTGGATACACCTTTTGTGAAGGCTTTGGTCCAGAACTTCAGCACTGATGCCTCGGAAGACCTGCTTTTCTCTCTGAAGCCCTCTCAGGTGAAGAGATCCCCTGTGTGCCTTGGCGGACCCTGACCCTGTTTCCTTGGACATACATTTAAAAATTCTGAGAGAGCCACGTCTGGTGCCAGGTGTCCATCAAAGCCTAACCCTCCCTGGTTCATTCAGTAGAGCTCTCGACCCACCTTGCTGTGGGTGTGAGTGAGTCAACTGGATGAGTGGACCCTGGTGCTAGATGATGGTGGGTGGTGGGAGGAGACATCTGGGAGATCGCTGAATTGAGAATCAGGGGTACACACAGGGTCTGGTCCTGGCCTTTCCCCCACCGCAATAGATGCCCTCCAGGAAGTTCCTCTCCCTCTCTGGGCCCCGTAACCCTCATCTGTAAGATAAATTCTCAAGCCCCCCAAGTCTGAAATTCCCATGAGCTCTTCTGCCCAGGGAGCACATTTGTAACCAAGGGAAGGGTGTCCTTGGTGACAGAATGGCTAAATGGGAGGTCTCCGGATTGACGTTGGTCCAGATTAAAATTCCAGCACTGCCCCTTACCAGCCGTTAGGATCGTGGGCAAATTATTTTTCTGGGCCTTAGTTTCCCTATCAGTGAAGTGATGAAGGTATCGCCCTCTTTCTGTATGATTGGGAGGAGCGAGTGAGATAACTCAGGGGATTCCTGGTAAAGGAGGGCTCCGCAAGCCTGCAGCCTCCCCGGAGAGTGAGTTTGATGGTGCAGGTCCAGGCAGCTGGCGAGCTGGTTGTCACCAAGGGCCTTTAACATCTGTCTGGAGAAAGGAGAAGACGGACAGGGCCTTTCTCAACCCTCCATCATGTCATTAAGCCACTGAGCCCTCTGCACCGCACACAGCCATGTCTCAGTCCTTCCGACAATGTCTGGACTGAGAAGGAGAAAGCTGGGGCCTTTGGTTCCAGTGTGCATGGAACCTACTAAGGCAGGCACCAGGTGGGAGCAGGCTGAAGCCCAGGGAGATCAGAGTGAATACAACATGCTTTGTAATTAACACTGAAGCTTATTCTAATCTTCTGACCAGTTTTTAAAAAGTTTGTCATTGGGCAGGAAGGATGTTCTTCATTTCTGCCCTTCCTGGGCTTCCTTCCTTGTGTCTTGATTCTTCTTCCACTAATTTCTGGGTCAGAAGCCAGACACCATCACCATGGCACCCTGTGTAAAAACACAGGGGCTGTTAGGACCCGGTCCACAGCATACAGCTGCTCACCTTCCCTACCTTGCAAACAGAGCTTGGCCCGCATCATCTCTCAACAGCTACCTTCAGCCTGGGAGGAGGCCATGTAGGCATGTGGTTGGCCCTTTTTTCCATATTGGGGAAACTGAGGCATACAAGTGCCATTATTTGTTTCGGAGCCCACAGCCCATGAGGGGCAGAGCCTGGACTGTGTGCTGGTGTCCTGCCTCTTAGAGCTGTTGGTTCATAGGTGCCACGCTTCCACCAGTGTGCCTCAGTTTCCCCTGCCAGCTGGGACAGTGGCAGGACCAGCCTTGGGGGCTGGAAGTCTCAGGGTAAGATGGCAACAGCTGGGTCTGTGATTGCAGATTCCCAGGCAGGTGATGAAGGGCGAGGACAAGCCCCCTGACAGAGTCCGACTTCCCAAGAGCCTTTTTTCATCACTGCCAGGCAACAGGTCCGCCATCCGGTTGGCTGTAACTGTCCTGGACATCGGTCCTGGGAATCTCTTCAAGGTGAGGAGAGGCCTTCTGGGCAGTCAGGTTCAATGCTAGGTTCTCCATTGTCCCATGCACCAGCCTGGTCTCACTGGTGACTTTGGGGTTGATGAGGAGGGAGGAGGAGCAGCCAGGTCATTGCAGGGCTGTCTCTAGAGGGCAAGGACTGCAGACCCCACTGTCCCATCAACCAGACACCCTTGGCTTGTATATGGGACCCAAGTGTGCCCATGTATCCTTGCACAAACATGCATGTCCTTTCTATTTCTGTACACACACTACCGTGTATGCTCAGGTGTGACCAGGTCCACAGGTGTGCTCAGACTCTTGCAAATGAGAGCCAGGTGTGTGTCCCCAGAGGCACGTATCCACTTGTATGTGGGTATGAGTTCTCCTGGGTGAGGATGTGCTCACCCACTGCCCCCCATTTGTTGGCTGATCTTAGCCCTGTGCCCCTCTTGGGCCCAGCTGCAGAGAGCCAACATCTGTGTGGCTTTGCCATCAGTTGGTCCCATCCTGGCCCAAGCAAGAGACAATGGAGGGGCAAGAAGAAAGTTTCCCAAGTCCTCTTGGCCCCCTGGTCCCCTGGCCTTAGTCTTTGTCCTCCAGGCAAAGGCCACAGGTCCTGGAAGCTCCAGGACCTCTGCCCAGAGGTCCCTCTTACAATCTGGCTTCCCCATCTCCCCTCACAGGGCCCCCAACTTCACCTGGAAGATGGCAGCAGTGTGCTGAACAATCACATAGTGGGCTTGAGTGTGGGTCGCACACCGGTCACCAGTCTGCCAGAGCCTCTGGAGATCACCTTCTCCCACCAACGTCAGCCTCCTGTGAGTCCCCCATCTGGGGCCTGGTGTTCACTGTGGCACAGAAAAGGCGGGGGTGTTGGGGCTGGAGTGGTGGCTCAGCGGTTACGGTGCTTGCCCGGCATGCACAAATACACGGGTTCAAATCCCAGCACCCATGTACACAACTAAGTGTTGGAGCAACGAAAGCCATGTGAAAAACTCAATAAAAAAAAAAAAAAAAGAAAAGGCGGGGGTGGGCACACACAGGTGCCAGGGCTCTGAACAGACACACGTGGGACTCATACGCTCTCCTTCCCATCTTCCCCGGAGAAGCTAATGGGGACATGCGCCCCTCTGGGCTCAGATGCTTCCAGACACCTCCCACTCCTGTGTCCACAGAATGCCCGTGAAGACCAGGCAAATCCATCTGGATGCACACGGTGTTCCACACCTGCCCAGGTGCACGCTCACAAACCCCAAACCCTAAAACAAAACAAAACAAACCCCAAACCCTCCCACCTGCAGCCCCACGCGTCTTGGCGTCCCTCACGTGCTGGTCCAGGGACATCCAAGGGTTCAGGTGACTCTCCTATGCAACCCACGGGGTGCTTTCCACCCAGGCACGTGCAGGCTAGACCTGGGGACCTACGTCTCCCCCGTCCTCGTTCACCCCTGTCCTGCGCTCCTCCCTCTCTCTTGACTCCCACCCTCTGGTTTCAGAACGCGACCCTCACCTGTGTATTCTGGGATGTGAATAAAGGTAAGGCCTGGAGGACTCTCTGGGGTGAGAGAGGAGGGAGGCCATGCGCTTCTGTAGGGGTGTGACACCGTGCCCCTTCTCTTCCTCTGCGTCCCCCTGTCTTCCCCTCCAGGGCCTTCAGGGGACTGGGATTCCGGGGGCTGCTCCACTGAGCTAGGAGCTGAGGGGACTGTCTGCCGCTGTGACCACCTGACCTTCTTCACCCTGCTGTTGGTAACAGCCCACTGCGCCCTGACCTGTCGTCCTGCCCCAGGCAGGGGCTCCATGCAAGGGCCAACGCTTTCGGGGCACATGGACCTGCACCAGCTGATGTCGTCCCTGTCATCCACAGAGGCCCATCTTGGACAGGGCCACCGTGCAGATCCTCACACGCATCTCCCAGGCGGGCTGTGGAGTCTCCATGATCTTCCTGGCCTTCACCATTGTTCTCTACATAGTCCTGAGGTGGGTGGCCCCAGCCTCACCCTACATCTCTCTCTACCCTCAAGGGAGGCCACAGGCCAGGGTAGAAAGCACTCTGGTTGTGCAGCCTTATGCTGACATCTGAGTCACTCCTAGACTCACTGACAAGGCAGGGGCGGGGGCCAAAGTGAGCCAGGGCTGCTTTAGTTTCCAGGGGCAGCAACTTGGCTCAGCTTGGCTTAACCAGGGTGTGTGGTTCACATGCATGGACTTCAGGCAGGGTTAGATCCAGGGGCTCAAAAGAGGTCCCCAGGTCTGGTCTCCTCTGCCTCATCAGTCACGCCAGGCAGCTTCACACTTGGGGCCTTGGAAGCTCCAGGCTTACATCATAGATCTTTACATGCTTAGGCAAAAAGTGAACCCCAGAATTGAGGTCTTTTGTAAAAACACTTTTTTTTTTGGTATTGGAGATTGAACCCAGGGATGCTCAACCACTGAGCAACATCCCCATCCCATTTTTAAGTTGCTTAAGGCCTCACTAAGTTGCTGAGCCTGGCTTTGAACTTGGGATCTTCTTGCCTCAACCTCCTGAGCCACTGGGATTACAGGTGTGCACATGCCTGGCAAAACACATTTTATTTTCAAATAATTATAGACTAACTGGAAATTGCAAAGATAGCACAGAGTCCATCATCCCTTCCCCCAATATTCCCCAGAGGTGACGTCTTACATACCTGTGCAGTATCAGTCAGGAGGTCAATAGTGGGACAGGAATGTGACTAGAACACAGATTGCCTTCCACTTTTATCATTTTAAACACATATTTGTGTGCATGTATGTGTGTGTGTGTGTGTGCGCGCGTGTGCATGCACGTGTGCACAGGAGTGAGTATATAATTTGCAGGACCTAGTCCCAAATGAAAATCCATGGCCCCTTGTTTATAAATTATTCAGAATGTCATAATGACAACAGGAGAGCATTAACCAAACAGGGGACCTGTGGGAGTCCAGTGGCCTGCAGGGGTCACATGCCCACGGAACTGGCGCATTGTGTGTGTGAGAGTGTGTGTGCACGAGTGTGTGAGTGTGTGTGTACGCATGCAAAGTGTGCGAGTTTGTGTGAATGAGTGAATTTCTGTGTGTGAGTGTGTGAGTGAGTGTGAGTGAGTGTGTGCATCTGCACATTCCATGCACACACCAGAGCTGTCTCACTGGTCTAACTTGGACCTGTGCCCATACCTGCATGGGTCACTGTGGTCAAGGATGGAAAGTGCCAGCTGGCCAGGCCAAGCCAATCTCCTGCTCCTGAATTTGACAAAGGACCAACGACCACCTCTCCCCTACAAGCCATGGTCACACATGAGGAAGGATTTTCTCCAGGGACACAAGGAGCTCTTTCCAGAAAGGGGCATGGGTCCAGGAAAAGCACAAAGAGCGAGCACTGCCACCTTGTTCTCCCTGGCCCAGGCCCCACGCAAGGCTCCCTGCGACATGCTGACTTGAAGGAGCCTGTGGGAGCAGCCTGCACCCCAGCCTTCCCCATCCCTCACTCCGGGAGGTGCCAAGCTCACCATGGCCCACCTGGGGCAGCCTTTGGGTGCCCGTCTGCCCTTTTCACATGCCTTTGCCTCCATCACCATGTGGCCCTAGACTGCAGCCCTCGTGAGTCTGTCACAGGCCACCCCTCATTGTGGCCACCTGACTTCTGCCCCTCCAAGCTTAGGCCCATGACACCATCCCCATCCCAACAAGCTGAGTGTGACTTGCCAGCTGGCTGCAAGCTGCGCTTGGAGCACCAGGAGGAATTGTCACCACCGGGAGCCTGGCAGCTTAGGGAAGGTGGACATTCTCTCTTATGCCCCCTCCGGACAGCCCAGGCCTCCATCACTCAGGCGAAAGCCTGCTTGGATCTGATTTGCTAGGAATTCAGAGCGAGGGCTCCACAGAGAGGCAAGCAAGCCCTGCAAAGAAGCACTGAGCAGGGAGAGCGGAGCCAGGCTCTGTGACCCTGTGAAAGTCCCTGTCCCTCTCTGAAGTGCTCTTCCTCCTACCTCTAGGCTTCATCCATCCACCCATCGTGGCCATCTGCTCACCCAACCAATGAGCCCAGGGCCCCTCCTGCTCTGTGCCAGGGCTGAGCCCATGGCGTAGGGAGGGGAGGTAGAAAATTTCACCGGGAAGCTTCCGAATCAGTTAGGGGAGTCCAGAGAGAGCTCCCCAGGAAGAAATTTCCCAGAGGAAATTTAGAGGCAGAATAGGAGTCGGGGAGGCCAAAGAGGGGGTGGAGCTGAGGAGAGGGAAAGGCGTGGAGAGCAGGTGCTAGGGCTTGGCTAAGTCTGCTCAGTGCAAGAAAGCAGACCAGACTCAGGAGTCAAGAATTATGCAGCGTGGTTAAAGCGAGGAGTCCCGGTGTGAGGCTGGCAGGATCCAGAATTCGCAGGGGCCGCAACGGGCTCCTGGACTTGAACCTGAGGGTACTCACCTCTGGCTGCTGGCAGAGAAAAAAACTGCACCATCAGGCAGGACCCATGGGTGAGAGCCACAGTTGTTGCGGAGGAACCTTGATGGCCGGATGGATAGGCCTGGGTGACCCATGGGAGCTGTAGCCCTCTGGGGCCGCTGACGGATCCTTCTCACCCCAGGTTCTCCCTGCGGAGATTCAAGTCGGAAGATGCCCCCAAGATCCACGTGGCCCTGAGCAGCAGCTTGTTCCTCCTGAACCTAGCCTTCCTGATCAGCGTGGGCAGTGGGTCAGCGGGGTCCCACGCTGCCTGCTGGACCCGGGGTGCTGTCTTTCACTACTTCCTGCTCTGCACGTTTACCTGGATGGGCCTGGAAGCCTTCCACCTCTACCGGCTCGTCATCAAGGTCTTCAACACCTACTTGGGCCATTACTTCCTGAAGCTGAGCCTCGTGGGCTGGGGTAGGTGCTGCCTGGCTGGGCAGAGGACACGGCTGACCCTGAGGGAGCAGAGAGGGAGGGAGCTGTGGGGAGAGAGAAGGGTGCTCCCTCTCCTCCAGGACTGGAGGGGATTTGGAGCAGGACCTGCCAAGGGAGCCCTGGAAATGCCACAGCTCCCGCCCTCATGCCCAGGCCTGCCTGCCCTGGTGGTCATGGTCTCCGGGAGTGCCAACAGCTATGGCCTTTACACCATCCGTGACCAGGAGAACCGCACCTCTCTGGAGCTGTGAGTGGTGGCCATGGGAGCAGGGTGATATCAGGCCCCTAGCTTCTCATGTCAACGCTGGAGGGAGGTGGGGAGACGGGGGACTCCTAGGAGGGGATGCTGAGATGTCAAGCCTAGATGTACCCTCAGATGCAGCCAGCTGGTGGCACAGAGGTAAACTGAGACCTGGAGAAAGTGCAATGGGAGACGGGGCTCAGGATGGGAGAGTGACAACTGGACCAGGAGGCAGGATGCCCTGCTCTAGCCTGGGCCATTACCGGCCATGATGGCGACACCCTCCCCATTGCTGCTTCCCAGCGCAGTGAGTGCAGGGCCAGCTGGAGTCCAGCCCCTGCCTTACCCTCATCCAGATGCCCTCATGCAGGGCACCACCTGCCTGACTGTTCCCAGCAGCGCTGGGTCTAGCCAGGCTCTGTCCCCAACTGCTGTGGGTGGGGCTTGGGAAAACCTATTCTCACCCAGGGCCAGGGTGTCCTCTTCTGTACGATGGGGAGGTGATGAACATACCCTTTCAGGCCTTCTGCCCTGCAATGCAGGGAGCAGCAGAACTGGTTAAGCTTCCAGACTTCCACCCTGTGACCTGTAATGGTGACCTGTCCCCATGGCTCTGTGCTAGGAGGGGCTGGTGGAACCTTGGACCTGTCCACGGGGCTTCAAATGCAGGGTCCATGGAGGCCCAATAGGTCATATAAGTGCACTTGATGACCAGGAAAGGACTACAATGGATGGGGAGTCACTTGTCCATCTAAGGGCCTGCCCATCGCTATCTTCCAAGAAGGGGCATCCACAAGGGTGTCTGTGTGTGGTTTTATAGGAGAAGCAAAAATCTGGGTATTTCTGCCAAACTGGCTACAAATTCACATTTTTTACACCATAAGTGGAGCAAATGAAACATGCCTTTGGAGTTGATTTGGTGTTTTTTTGCCACTGTCTAAAGAGACACCAAGCTGAGCCAGGAGTGGTGGCACATGCCTGTAATCCCAGTGACTCGGGAGGCTGAGACAGGAGGATTGCAAGTTTGAGGTCAGCTCAGAAACTTAGTGAGGCTGAGACAGGAGGATTGCAAGTTTGAGGTCAGCTCAGAAACTTAGTGAGGCTGAGACAGGAGGATTGCAAGTTTGAGGTCAGCTCAGAAACCTAAGCAACTTAGCAAGAGCCTGTCTCAAAATAAAAAATAAAAAGGGCTGGTGATGTGGCTCAGTGGTAAACTGGCCCTGGGTTCAATCCCCAGTACCAAATAAATAAATAAATAAATAAAATAAAGAGACTCCAAGCTGGAGCTGTGGATGCCCCCTTACCCAGCAGAAGAGCAAGGTATGGATGGGTAGAAATGGGAGGAGGTGTCTTCTAGGTCATGAAAAGTCAGTGGGGGAGACTTCCTGGGGCTTGCTGGCCAGGGGTTACCTCTCCCAGTCCCAGTGGCCGTCTGCTTCTTCCAGGTGCTGGTTCCAGAAAGAGTCTGCCCTCTATGCCACCGTCCACATTTACTTCCTCATCACCTTCCTCTTTGGTGCCGTGGTGCTGGCCCTGGTAGCCTGGAAGATCTTCGCTCTGTCCAGTGTCGCAGCGGGCAAGGAGCAGGGGCAGACCTGGAAGGCCGTCCTCACCGTCCTGGGCCTCTCGAGCCTGGTGGGTGTGACCTGGGGGCTGGCCGTCCTCACGCCCCTGGGCCTGTCCACCATTTATATCTTCGCCCTCTTCAACTCCCTTCAAGGTGAGGCTCCTGAGCCAGGAAAGCCACGGACTGGGAGGGCTGGGAGTCGGGGAGAGGGTGGTTGAGAAATAGGATTCCTTTCAGGCTAGCTCAAACCTCAGGCACTGATTTTAAATCTCCAATCCAGAGCAGCAACCATAGTTAACATCGCGGGAGCTGCAGAGTCAGGAAAAGCCATCCAAATCAAAGCAGATTCTTTCCCCATCTTTTCTCAGGAGCAGTGTGTTGTCTGTCATCTGGGTTGTGGGAGCTCCTTCATTCTTTTCTCTCTGCTTGCCCATTACCACTTATGGCCCAAAATGGCTGATCAACATGGCCATCTCAACCCTATGTGACCTTCCAAGTCAGGGGACCATCTCTGGTCCAATCAGCTGTGACCAGGAGGGCAGGGTCATGTGATTTGATGTCCACATGACAGGGCAAGGAGCATAGATAGGATCTCTAAGGAGCTGTTGAAGTAGGAAGGGAGGATTGCTGTGTCTGCTACCAGCAAAGGAGGAGGAGCCCAGGGCATGGGTTACACTTTCCTTCCCACACCTGCTCTCCTTGCTCCTCACTCTTCCATCCATGCACTCGCTCAAAGGGACATCACGCCTGACTATGAGGGAAACAGGCAAGACAAGTGACAAGATTCATCCTTTCCAGGGGAGTCACTAGGAACCCAGATGCAGTGGGCACAAGTCTACAGGACCAGGCCTGGCTCTGGTGGTTGGGTCCAGACCAACCTGGATTGAAGTCCCAGCTCCACCCACTTCTAGAGCTTGTCATTCAATGCCTCTGACAATCCCAACACTTATCTCACCAGACTTCATAATTAATAACTATGATTATGCATGTGTGAGACACAGTAGGTCTTCAACACAGGGGAATATATTAATAGCAACAGGAATAATCCTTTGGGGCCATCTGAGAATGTTCCCAGTTGAAAAATAATGAGTCCTTGTCTGGAAAATCCTGAAGGTTAAAGGTTAGGGAGAGATGTGTTTTGAAATTATAGTGTCATTATTCTTGCAGAAGTTTCTTTAATGTTTAAGCCTGCACACCTCTGCTAAGTTAAATTTCAACGGAGTCTGAGTTATTTAGTGTTTCTATCTTCCTCCTAAACACAACAGAATCCTCAGTGCATTTTAACTGTCATTGAACTGGTCTCAGTATCATTATTATCGCATAGCATTTTTGCTACAAATTCTTTTTAAATGCAAAATTTTTACTTCTCGTTCAATCTTCTACATTCCATAGCTTTCTTCTTGCTGAAGTGCATCCTGTAGTAATCCTTTATAGAAGGATAGTAGGAGATCCCACTGCAATAGGTCTATCTGTCTGAAAATTCTTTTATTTTGCTCCTTCTTTTCTGTGACAGACCTTTTTTCAAGGTCTTTGTTTTTCATTCCCAAGATTTTTCAGGAGTAGGTTGCATTTTGGTCTGATATTTTCATGAGTCCTTAAACGTTTACAATGGAGCCCTTCTGCCCTGGGTGGCCACCTGCCCAGGCTGCCCTGCCCTCTGCAGTCCTGCCCAGTCTCACTGAGGCTTTCTCCCTGCCACAGGTGTCTTCATCTTCTGCTGGTTCTCCATCCTCTACCTCCAGGGTCAGATCTCCACACCTTCCTCCTCGGGGGGCACTGCCCGACTGGACCAGGCCCCCTCCCTGTCACATGAGTAGGCAGCCACAGACTTGCACTCTGAGTCAGCTCCCACTCCCTGTGCTGTGTCAGCAGCTTCCTTCCTTCCCAGGGCCTCAGTGGCTTTCTCTGTACAATGTGGCTGAAGAGGGAGAGAATGGAACCAGGTTGGACCCCGTGGCCTCAAAGGACCCCTCCAGACACATCTATGGATCCAAGAGTCCAAAGATGCAGGTTTGCAGGAGATTGAGGGCCTATAGTCCTGAGGCCCCCTAAGAGCAAAGAACATGCCTTCACCCCTGTACCCCAGCAGAGCAACCTCCTCACCATCTCCCATCTCTGCCTCAGTGGGTCCTGAACCCAAAGATTGGCATCTTGGCAGGCCAGCACCTGGAAGAAGCCCCTAGCCTCCCAGCTCCTCCCTTTGTGACCCCCCACAACTCTGCTTTCCCGCGGCCTGTCCCATGGGGGGCGTTCAGGAGGACATTGTCCCCTGGGGCACTGGGGCAGCTGGGGACTGGAGGCTTGCTATGGGAGTGGGTCACTACCCGCCCCACCAGGGTCCACCCTCATGGAGTAGACCCACCACTCAGGGGGCTGCCAGCCCTCCAGGTTCCTAGGGACACTGAATTTCGGAGGCTGCCTCTTCATGTGGGTGCAACCTGGAGCAAGTCCCCTCTCCCCACCTGAGTGCTGGTGGGTGGGGCGACCTCTGATCTGCTGTCTTGTGAGGTGGAAGGAATGGATCCAGGGAGCTGCACACCTCTCATTCAGTGGGACCCAGGGGAAGGGGGGGAGATGACTCAGTGGGCAGAGGGTGGTCAGGGACCATGACAGCCTCACCATGTCAGCCCAGCTGGAGCACAGGGCCTGGCCCTCGTTAAGCCAAATACTGGCACAAATACTTCAATAAATATTTGTTGGCTAAGTAAATGGATATTTTTGCAGGGCTCTGAGCCAAGCGGGTATCTCAGGCCAGAGCCGGGCTGGGCAAGCCACTTGCAGTAGCCAGACTTCCATTTCCCAACCGTGGCAGGTCCCCTCAGTAGGAAGCACAAAGTGGCAAAAATAACAGAAGCAGAGATAGAGATGCACAGATAGACAGAGAAGAATAAGGACAGGAGGAACAGAGGCAGAGACGGCTGCAGAGACAGCAGCTCCTGCCCTGCCCCAGCCAGGAGGGCGTCAGCCTTACCAACCCTCTCCCCCATCCCCGCCCATCCAGCCTGTGAACTGGCTACAGGTGTGGAGTTATTGTCATGATCAGATGCTCCCTGCAGTCCCTAAGCTGTGGGTTCCGTCCACCAGCCAGCAGCGGTGGTGGTGTCCCCTTGAGAGGCCTCCTCACTTCTTCCTCCTCCCACCCAGCAGACAGAGCCAAGAAAGACAGGAAAGCAGGGCTACGCTTGATGCAAGTCACCTTGTTCTTGGAAAGGAAATCCTGGGGTGTGGACATGGGTCAGTTGAACCACAGTGGGTTTTTGTGAACAAAGTTGCTGTCTCTGGGGGCTTATCTTCAGATGTCCGTTTCTCAGCCTGAAGGTCTTGGCTCTTTACCCCAAGGTCTTCGAGCTGGTAACCTGGGAAACAACGGTCCAGGGTGTAAATTCTGCCTCTGCTGTTCAGGAGCTGTGTGACCCTAAACATGTTCCCTCACCCTGAGCTTCAGTTCCCCCTGCATAAAACAGGAGTTAAAAAGTCCTTGCCTCAGTCGTGAGAGGCAGCAATTAGTTGGCTCCCCCTCCCCAAACTCTCCTTTGACTTACAGAAAAATCAGTGAGGGTGTTGAAACAGAAATGGAGCCCAGAGAAGCCCAGCAGCCTGCCCCTCCTCAGGTGGAGAGGAAACTGGGGCAGGGCCTCTCTGGGTTGCTGACCCTTCCCCAGGACTTTCCCTGGACTCCAGAACTATCACCCTGCTCCAGTCTGAATCTCAGATGTGCTCAGTGGAAGGGGGGCCAACCAAACCACAGCCACCGGTGCTGGGCTTCCTGGTGCGGAGGGGACGTAGGGTGGACACCGGGGAGTCCTCCTTTTCTGGTTGACTTCACACCAGGGCCAGGCAGGGGCTAAGGGGCTGCGGTCCTCCTTTGCCTGGGTTCGCAGTGCTCGCAGTGCCAGGCTGACCGGCCTTAGTGCGCTCCATGGCCAGAGCTGGTACACAAGGTTCCTGTCAAGGAAGAGTCACATAGCAACCCAGGAGGGGCTATGGTCACGGCAGAGAGCGCAGCCCTGAGGTCCCCCTAGCTGCAGACACTGCCTCTGTGGCTCACCTTGGGCGGATCCCTCCTCTCTTGGCCTGCAAAGTAGGGGGAGCTGACCCCTAGGACCCCGAGGGACAGGGCCCAGCATGAGTGTGACCTGTCCGTGGTCATCCGTGCACCGTAGGGGGCTTTCCACCACGGCTCCTTGCTAGTTCTCCATTCTGCACGAGGGTCTTTATTCCCAATACTTTTCATTATAATATAATAACCATACAGAAAATAAGGTTTGTTTACTCTTTATTGTCAGAGAAACAACTTAAGATTAAAAGATATGAAATTCTTCACAAATTAATCTATTAATCAATGTAAGTCCTGTAATAATTCCAATTGATTTTTTTCTTGGCAGTCTCCAAAAACTTATTCTAAAATTTTTATGGTGATATATAAATTTCAAATTGCAGTCAACCTTACTGGAAGAGGGCATAGGAAGACTTGAGCTCCAGATGTAAAGAAATCACAAGACTAGAGTCTGTGGGGATAAGAAGGACCAGTGGGACAGAACAGAGTGCTCAGTGGCACACCCGCCCACCCCCGGGGGCTTCCCACCCGACAAAGGTGGCAGTCAACCAGGATCCGGTCAGCTGCTGATGGTGCTGGAAAACTGTTTCATTATATGGAGAAAAAAACGTGACACAAGATCCCTACCAGCCCCTCACCCAGAGGAGCGCTCCGGGTGCTTTAAAAGTCTAAGTGGGAAAGGGAAACTGCAAAGTCAAAGTAGGAAAAGATTTTTGTGACCTAAGGGCAAAGAAGGATTTCTCCAAAAATTCACATTAAAATTACATTCACATTACATTAAAATTTGTTTGTTTGGTTTTTTTTTTTTTTTTTTAACAAAGAATACCAGAATCAATGTCAACAGGAGTGTGACAAAATGGGGGAAGGTGTTTGCAACATCTAAAACCAAGGACTAACATCAGGAAGTCTTGCGAATCAAACCGAGAACACTTCCCTGATAGAGAAAAGTGGGCAGTTTTTAAAGCCAAATGCTAATGATCAGGGCAGGAAGGCACACTCAGATCATGTTACAGTGACAGTGTGAGCTTGTTGTCTCGTTATTAAACTGGCGAACGTTACAGGAGGAAAGGGGTCTGGCTCACCGCCAGCCGGCAGGGTGAGGGTGCCCGATCCCCCATGCACCGCGAGGCGGGAAGGTGCAGCCTGCTCCCTGTCTGCAGAGAAGAGCTGCTGCTGCAGGGGCAGGACCCATACCTGGGTATTTTCCTGAAGAAATGTCCTCACAGGCCTCACTGGGACACCACCCGTGACGTGTGTGTCTGTGGAGGAGATTGGTGCCACGTTTGTGTTGTGCCTGGCCCAGCCACAGCTGGGGTTGCCCCAAAAGCAGAGGTGGAGGAATTCCATTAGGGGACATTCCCAAACGACCCAGAGGTAGGACCGGTTGTCCTTCCAAAGAAGGACGCGCTCAACGTCAGGGTGGCCAGTCCAAAGCATTTAATAGGTGACCGCTGTGGTTTGGAAAAGGTTTGTGTTCACGAGCAACCTTTGTTGCTCCCCCCATTGTGGGGTGTAAGAGGGTGGAAACTTAATTAACTGTGGTGTTTTGAGGCGGGGCCTTTGGGAGGTGACTAGGATCTGTTAAGATGGGGGGGGGTGGGGGTCCCTGTGACTGAATCCTGGTGGCTTTATGATAAGAGCCATGCACAGCGCTCCCTACTCCTCGTGTGTGATGCCCTTTGCCATCTTGGGATTCCACCAGCAAGACAGCCATCACCAGACCCGAGCCCTTGAACCTCCAGAGCTGTGAGCTAAATAAACCACTTTTCTTCATAAGGTTACCCAGCCCCAGGTATTTCATCACAGTGACACCATGCAGACAAGGGAATTTGTGTACAGGGCCCACGGCCAGGAGGCCTTCTGCCCAGGTGCGTCTGCGATGAGGGGGCTGGGCCTGGGTTTACAGGAGAAAAGGGATCTGGCTGAGGGCTGGGGCTAGTTTCTGTGTGGTCAGCAACACATTTGGTGCTGTCTCATGCGCTCCTCCCACCCCTATTTAATGTAGCCTTTGTTATAATGTGGATCTGGGATGCTTCCGAAGGCTGAAGGCCCTGTGCTAAAGGCTTGGTCAGTGCTCCTATTGGGAGGGGTAGAATCTTTAAGAGGCAGGGCCTGGTGGGAGGTGTAAGGGATCCTGTGTTTGATTTTCAGTGTTTCAGGCAAAAACCTGTGTCTGGGAATGTTCCAGGCCCTGGTTTGGACTCAAATCCACAGGGAAAACGGGGGCCTCTGTTCCTCAATCAGGACCAAGAGAGTGGAGTGAACTGGAGGACCCGTCACTGGATGACCATCACTGGAAGGATGAAAGGGTAATTAGTGTGGTAATTCACACAGTAGTATATTAGATCTTAAACACACACCTGTTAATAAAAATATAAGAACAGAAGGATATATGAACATGATATCATTTATAGACATTAAAAATGCCACCACACAAAACAATGTTCTTTTTTTTAAATAGCACCTTTCAGAATGATTGTTTCTACAGACTTGGGTGCAGTGGTACATGCCTGTAACTTGTGAGGTTGAGGCGGGAGGATCACAAGTTTAAGGCCAGCCTGGAGAACTACAAACAAATAAATAAATAAATAAAAGGGGCTGGGGATGTAGCTCAGAGATAGAGTGCCCCTGGGTTCAATCCCCAGCACAAAATAAATAAATAAATAAATAAATAAAAAGGTCAGCTATATAGGATAGGGACTCAGAGTGGATATAAAGAAAAGGTAAAGAAAAAAATATGCAAAAGAAATGAGATGTTGCATGAGGGGGGAAACCCAGGAAAAGAAAGTCAATCTTCCACTCTGCCAGTGTGACATGTCCCTTGATCTCCATGGCCCTCTTTTTTCCTGCCTTTATCCCATGCGTGGGACCCTCAGGTATATCTCTCGGGATACCCAGACACGTTCACATGCTGTCTCATGAGCGCCTTCTAATTTAAACTTTGCTCTAGTGTGGATCTGGAAAGTCCCCTCTAAATGCTCATATGCTAAAGGCTGGGTCCCCACTCAGAGGGTGGAACCTTTAAGAGGTGGGGTCTGGTGGGAGGTGTTAGGTCTTTGGGGGCATTCCTGAAAGGGATTGTGGGACCTTGCTCTCTTCCTCCCTCCCTCCCTCTCTCTCTCTCTCTCTCTCTCATTTCCCAACCATGGGCTGAACAGGATCCCTTTGTTAATTACCCCCACCATGATGCACTGAACCACTACAGGCCCAAAAGCAACAAAGCAACTGACCATGGACAGGAGCATCCAAAATCATGAGCTAAAATAAGTCTTTCCTCTTTGAAGTTGATTATCTCAGGCATCTTGATACAGTAACAGAAAACTGATGCATACAGCCTTTACATATTATTTTCATGGCTACATAACATTCCAGCCACGAGTTATGAAAACATTCCTTTTATTGAGAAGTGAGATGATTCTTAAGTTTCTACTAATAGCAGACACTATACAACTTTGTCAGGACTTTGACAGTATTTCTCTGGACTCACTCCGAGTCCCATATAGGGTCATATTATGACATTTGTGGGTCCTTTTCTCCGAAAACAAAAAGAGTAAAATTTGCATTTTGTGACTGGATTGGTACAAAGACAAATGTAATCCAGGATGAACTCATAATTATATATTCATTATTACTCTTCATTTTTTCATCTGATTGCTGTGTGTGCGTGTGTGTGTGGTTTGTGTAGTGCTGGGGATTGAACTCAGGGCCTTGCACATACTAGATGAGTACTCTTCTGTGGAGCTACAACCTCAGCTTCTTTTGTGAATTTTTAAAGAAATTCGAATTCATGGGCTTTTAACCTAACAGGTAAGCTTTCCTTGCCCCAAGGATATCTACTAATTCAGAGACCTAGCTTAGCCTATAAACTCAGTCAGGCAGTGTGGCTCTATCCCCCACAGCAGGCAGCTACTCCTGACCCATACTAGTTCCTATGTGTCTTGGTGAAGGACACAGTCCCCCTGCGGTGGGGCAGAGGAAGTTTGACAAAGTTTAGCAGTTGACTTCCTGAGAGAAAAAGCACTGGTCTATAGCATTTGCCAATTTCCCGGGTGTGAATAACCTCACAGCCCGTTCTAAGCTATTGCTCTGACATCACTGAGCTGAAAATAGGAAGATATGCAAAAGTAGCTCACCATGAAGTAGTATTTCCATTGCTCCGAAAAAAGATAAGCAGAAACCACCTCAAGAACACAGATAAAAGTAAAATAATTAGGGAGAAATGAGTTTTAAATTTTTGTAACTTTGCAAAAATCTCACTAGCTAGCTGTAGTATTATCATTTAATTTTTAATAATGCTGTTTGACAATGGGCTCATAAAAATTCCTGAAAGCTTAACAGTCTGCTCTTGCGTACTGGTACTCCACTGTGCCAGCCACACCATGGCGGACAGACCTGGCAATTGCAGAAGACTACATTTCCCAGAAGTCCCCTCTTCTAGGACCAGCCCTCAGCTGTTGCCATGGAGACTACTAACAGTAAGGCTGCCCTGCTGACAAGGTAAGGAGGGAGCAGGTACCAAGGGTTGCTGCACCCTGCCTGGCTGGGAGAGGACGGGCAGAGGACTTCTTCTGCCTGGACCGCTCCAGCCTTAATCTTTCTGGGGAAGTTTTCAGGGTATGTGTGTGTTCAGTGGGGTGGGGAAGGTTGCTGCTGGGGAGGGGGTATGTGGGTGGGGCACAGGGAACTTTGAGGCAGGACTGCCCTGTGCACTCTGGGCTGTAGCTGAGGAGCCAGCCTTTGTAGGGAATAAAGCATAGCGGGCCCCCACCAGCTCCACATCTGAGGAAGGGGTTCCACATGTGGCCCTGGGCTATGTCAGTGCCTGTCCCAGCTGTAACCCTGCCACCCAACCCGATGATAATTCAACCTCTCCATCCTATTTCTTTTCTTGCTCAACACTGCTCCACCACCACCATCCTTTCTAGGACCTTCCCATCTCCTGAGGCCCAGAAACATGGGTTTCAGAGCCAGAAATATGTGGGTTCAAATCTCAGATCAGCCCCTTACCAGCTGTGACCTTATGCAATTCACCTGGCCTCTCTAAGCCTTGGTCTTGTCATCTGCGAAGTAGATCTCTTAAGGGTGTTGTATGAAGGTCTCTTTTGAGAATACATGAGATTATATCCATGCAACCTTAGCACAGGGTCTGGCACACAGAAGCTTCCCTGGGCTCATCTGCTGTGTCCCCGAGAGGCAGGCAGACAAATCTGATGACCTGACCATGCTGTGTGACTGGAGGTGTGTCCCCAGAGGCCTGGGGTCCCGATAGGCCTGCTGGATGCGAGGCCAGCTCTGTTGGGGCACCTGGAGCTGAGGCGGGATTTCCTCCAGCAGCAGGAACATGCAGCCCCTTCTGAGTCCAGGGCACAGGATGTTAGGCTTGGACAGAAAATATATATCCCCTCTACATATTGCAACAGGGGAAACTGAGGCCCAGAAAAGGGCCCGTGGGAGCTGTTGGCAGAGCCAAATTTCCCTCAGGCACATCAGTGCTGGCTGGCAGCTGGGAGTCACTTCCACAAGAGGCCAAGATGGCCTGAGCAGAGGTGCAGAGTAGGAGGCAGGGCCAGCCCTTACCTCCTGATCCTCCTTTTCTATTGCGGTGCCACGGTTGAATCTAGAGCCTTCTGCATGCTAGGCAAGCACCCTACCACTCAGCCACATCTCCATCCCACCCTCAGGTCCCTTTTGCCCTCTCAGTCTTGGCTCCACTCCAGGGGTGAAGATGAATCTGGAGACCCTGCTCTTTCCTCCCCAGGCCGCCCTACACCCCTGGGCCCTCACCATTTCCAGTGGGTTGGGTCGGTTTTCCTGTTCTCTGGACCTGTGTTCTGGTTGCTGTGAAGAAAGCAGGTCGTAGAGGTAGGTGGTATAAAGGCCTGGGCTTGGAAGCAGGGGACAAGTGGGTCAGCTGGGATAGCTTTGGGTGGCCTCTGACCAGGACCACCTTAGAGGCTGAGTTTTAATGCACTGGAATCTGGAGATGGCACTTGGGACTCTGTGTCACCACTGCAGCCCCCAGATGCCCTGTCTCTCTGCTCTGCTGTCCTTAGCAGGCAGCCTTGGTCCTCACAGTCCTTTGCTGGCTGCCCCGCCCCCTGCTTGATGTTCATGTTCCAGGCAGGGAGTGCAGTGAGGACCAAGTCTGTGCCTGCAGGGTTTGCCCCCATCCTGAGCCTCCCAGTAGCTTCTGTTCACATCTCATCATCCAGAACTGGGTCACATCCCAGGCCACCTGTAGCTGCAAGAGAATCCAGGAAGCTGGACATTTCAACCCAGGCACATTGCTGCCTCCTCCCGTTTGGAAGGCAGGACTGGGTCTTCTGGTAGTGACCAGCAGTCCACGTTAGCCATAGGCAAGGCCTCCTCTCAGTGTGGATCACAGAATGCTGAGTGTCCTCTGGGCTGTCACACCTCAACCCTTGTGTCTTGGTGGCAGCCCTGCCCTCTGTGCCTCAGTTTCCAGTTTGTGAGATGACATATCGTTTGCCTATGACCTTCATCTATTTGGTGATATTTGGTCTCACATTTATATTATGAATAATTTTAAAGCCAAGTCACTTGCTGGACTTTACAAATACATATTTAAGTGGGTAACTTTATAACATGCAGTAAGCCCTATGGCATTAGCATTGCTTGCTAGAAAGAGACATTATCAGCATAAATATAATAACAGTGGCAAGGCCACGTAAGGGATGTGGGCCACCTGCTCCTGCCCTAACCATGGCTCTCAACCTGAGGGCCTTGCCTATGTTTTAAGGGGGATTTTCAGGTGTTAGGAGTTGTATCAGTGTACTAGCACCACACAGACTTTATTCTTGGTTGTAAGGAAGTGTAATAGGGAATCAATTGCTCCCTGAGTGGTGGAAACCACCTCCCAGGCCTCCTGGGCCTGTGCCTGGTCTCACTGTGGGCCGTTTCGTATGTATCCATTACCCCCCATCTCCAGACAGCCAGAGGCCACCAGAATGGAGGTCCTGAAGGAGAAGGTGGAGGAGGAGGAGGCAGCGGAGCGAGAAGAGGCGGCTGAATGGCTTGAGCGTTCTGATAGGGCTGAAAAAACGAGGCTGGCTGATGCCCGGAAGGAGGACACTACCCTGACACAGGAGATGCTCAGAGACATGGAGACAAAGCTGGAATTGGATGAGATCCCAATCCCAGCGGAACCCTTGTGAGTGTGTTGGATTGGGGACTTCTTGCCCAGCAGATCTGGCAAGGGCAGATCAGAACTGGACACAGGAAGAGCCAGGCAGAAAGGTGGCACCTGGACTGGGAGGGGGACCAGGATGTAGAGGGGGACCAGGACATGGAGATATCTAAGAGTGAGGGCTCTGTTTTCAGACTGCCTGATCTGAGTCCTCATTCTGCCCTACCTGGCTTTGTGACCTTGGACAAATCACTCAAACTCTCTGTGCTTCAGTCCCTTACTTTTAAAAAAAATTTTATTGAGGAGTTGTGTTGTTGTACAATCATAAATGCATATGTAGTAACAGCATGAGATGCGCCTGATCCTAATCCAGAATCAACCCCACATCCCAGGCTCTGACTCTTCTATATTTCCTCCCTATAACAGACATAAATATCTTTATATGTATATTAAATTATTGGCTTCTTGGCAGAGTAAAGAGTAAGCTATATTGTTGATTCCCCTCCTAGATCCTTCCCTATTATCCCTCCTCCTCCCCTCTGTTCATCTCTTCCCTCTCAACCCCCTACCTATCTATAATCCCCTAGGTTATGTGTTGCTTCGACTGTGGTAAATCTAATACATGAGCTTGACCTTTCTCCCAAACCTGGGTTTTGCTGTATCCTCCACAAATAAGGGAAAACATTTGACCCTTGAGTCTCTGGGTTTGGCTAATTTCACTCATCATAATTTCTTCCATTGCCATCCATTTACCTTCAAATGCTGTAACATCATTGATTCCAGTTACTGAGTAGAACCCCATTGCATATGTTAACCAAAGCTTTTGGATCCATTCATCCAGTGAAGGGCATCTGGGTTAATTCCATAATTTAGCTATTGTAAATTGGGCTTCTATGAACATTGATTTTGCTGTTTCACTGAAATGTGCAGATTCTAACTCTTCTGGGAAAATACCCAGAAGAGGGATAGCTGGATCATATGGTGGATCCATCCCTAATTTTTTGAGGATTCTCCACACTGTTTTCCAGAGCAGCTGTACCAGTCTGCAGCTCCACCAACAGTGTGCTAGTGTTCCTATCTCCCTGCTGCCCCTCCAGTACCTCTTATTGTTTATATTGTTCATCTTTGCCAATCTGACTGGAGTGAGGTGAAATCTTTTTTTTTAAGAGAGAAGAACAGTGAGAAAGAGAGAGAGAAAGAGAGAATCAATTTTTTATTTAGCTTTTCACGTGGCTTTCATTGCTCCGACACTTTGTTGTGTGCATGGTGCTGGGGTTCGAATCAGTGTCCTTGCTCATGCCAGGCAAGTGCCAAAACTGCTGAGCCACTGTTCCAAACCCATGATGTGAAATCTTAATGTGATTTTGATTTGCATTTCTCCGATTACTAGTGATTTAGAACACTTTCTCATGTATTCATTGGTTTGCTTGATTTCCTTTGTTGAGAAGTTTCTGTTTAGTTCTCTGGCCCATTTATTGATGGATTATTTGCATTTTTGATATTAATTTTTTTGTGTTCTTTGTAATTTTTGGATATTAGTCCCCTTTGGAGGAAACACAGGCCATGATTATCTCCTATTCTCTTGACAGTTTGATTGACTCTTTGGCTAGGAAAAGCTTTTTAGTTTAATGGCATCTCACTTACTGATTCTTGACTTTAATGCTTTTGCTTTGGGAGTCTTGTTGAGGAAGCTGTAGCCTACTACCATATACTGGAATATTGCTCCTAATTTTTCTTCTAGCAGTTGTACAGTAGCTGGTTTACTTCCTAGTTCCTTGATCCATTTAGATTTGATTTTTCTGAAAGGTGAGAGATAAGAATCTAATTTCATCTTTCTGAAAGTGGCTGTCCAGTTTGTCCAGCACCATTTGTTGAATAGGCTGTCGCTCCTCCATGTTATGTTTTGACCCTGTTTGTCAAATATCAGATGTTTAAAGATTTGTGGGTTTGTCTCAGAGTCTTCTATTTTTTTTTAAACAGAGAGAATGACAGTGAGAGAGAGAAAGAGAAAGAGAGAGAGGACAGATAGAGAAAAAGAATCAATTATTTATTTAAGTTTTTCATGTGGCCCCCATTGCTCCATAACTTCATTGAGTATGTGGTTCTGGGGTTCAAACCTGCACACTCATGCATGCCAGGCAAATACCACAATTGCTAAGCCACTGCTCCAGTCCTCAGAGTTTTTTAATCTATTCCATTGGTCTTCATGCCTATTTTGAGACCAATACCATGCTGTTTTTGTTACTACAGTTCTATAATATAATTTCAGATCTGCTATTGCAAAACCCCCTGTTTCATTTTTCTTACTTAGTGATGTTTTGGCTATTCTGGGTTTCTTATTATTCCAAATGGATTTGAGAATTGCTTTTTCCATATCTATAAAGAATGACATTGGTATCTTGGTAGGGATTGCATTGAATCTGTATGGCACTTTTGGCAGAATGGCCAATTTAATTACATTAATTCTGCCTAACCAAGAGCATGGGACATCTTGACATCTTTTCAGGTCTTCAATTTCTTGCTTCAGTGTTCAATAATCTTATTTATAGAGGTTTTTTACTTCCCTTGTTAGATTAATTCCCAAGTATTTTAATCTTTTTAAGGATCTTGTGAATGGGACTGATTTCCTGATTTCTTCTTCTGTCCTATTATTATTAGTGTATAGGAAAGTTATTGATTTATGGGTATTGATCTTGTAGACTGCTACTTTGCTAAATCTGTTTATAAGCTCAAGCAGTTTTCTGGTGGAGTTTTTTGGATCTTCCAGATACAAGATCATGTCATCAGCAAAAACGGATAGTTTGATTTCTTTTTTTCATATTCATATCCCTTTGATTTCCTTCTCTTCCCTGATTACTCTGGTTAGGGTCTTGAGGACTATATTGAATAAAAGTGGTGCGAGTGGACAGCTTTCAGCTTTCAGCTTTTCTCCATTTAGTGTTATACTAGCTGTGGATTTGTCATATATGGCCTTTACATAGTTAAGATACATTCCTTTAATCACTGCCTTCTCCAGAGTTTTGATCATAAATAGGTGTTGGATTTTATAAAAGGCTTTTTCTGCATCAATTGAGATGATCATATGGTTTTTGTCCTTAATTCTGTTTAAGTGATGAATTCAATTTATTGATTTGTGTATGTTGAACCAGCCTTGCATTCCTGGAATGAAGCCCACTTGGTTTTGATGAGTTATCTTCTTAATGTGTTTTTGAATATGATTTGCTAGAACTTTATTAATGATTTTTATGTCTATGTTTATATTGGTGTGTAATTTTCTTTTCTTTCTTTGTTTCTTTGTTTCTCTCTTTCTTTCTTTCTTTTTTTTTTGGATGTATCTTTGTTGGGTTTTTGTATCAGTTATGGATGCCTCATAAAACGTGTTTGGGAGAGTTCCCTCCTTTTCAGTTGCTTGGAATAGCTTAATAAGGAGAGGTGTTGGAGGATTCCAAGATGGAGAGCTGCAGGAAGGCTGCTTCTCCTTTGGCTATGTGACTGGATGAAAAAAACTCCAGGACAGCACCATTGCTACGAGGTGTGATTTAGGGGAAATCATCTTCGGAACACAGTGCCAGTTAGGGGAGTTTTTTGGAGGATCAGAGATTTAGGTGCAGCAAGTAGAAAAGAGGGATTATATCCATCCCAATGGGGACATGGTAGCTGCAGCTGAGACTGCCATTGCTCCCAATCAGCAAGGGAGTGGAGGAGGACCTGAACCATAACATGTGATCCAATCTGCTGCTGAGAAGCCAAGTTCTATGAGGAATCATGCACTGAGCTCAACTAGAGACATTTCTACTGCACCTCCACTGCGTAAGGGGAGAACAGTGCCTCTCAGCTGCCTGCATTAAAGTAAAAATTAGGAGTCTTTTGGAACAGACTGCCTGGCGGGAGTGAGTCGGCAGTTCAGAGCAGGCTACTCCACAATTAAATTCAGGAACAAGACAAGGCTGTCTGCTCTCACCACTTTTACTCCATATGGTTCTTGAGACCCTAGCCAGAGCAATCAGGCAAGAGAAGGAAATCAAAGGGATACAAATAGGAAGAGAGGAAGTCAAACTAGCCCTTTTTGCTGATGACATGATCCTATATCTGGAAGATCAAAAAATCTCCACCAGAAAACTGCTTGAGCTTATAAACAGATTTAACAAAGTGGCAGGTTATAAGATCACTATTCATAAATCTAGAAGACCCAAGAAGATGGAAAGATGTCCCATGCTCTTGGTTAGGCAGAATTAATATAACTAAAATGGCCATTCTGCCAAAAGCTCTATATAGATTCAATGCAATCCCTATCAAGATACCAATGTCATTCTTTACAGATATGGAAAAAGCAATTCTTAAATTCATTTGGAATACTAAGAAACCCAGAATAGCCAAAACATTACTAAGCAAGAAAGATGAAACAGGTGGATTCACAATACCAGATCTAAAACTATATTGTAGAGCTGTAGTAATAAAACCAGCATGGTACTGGTATCAAAATAAGAACGAAGACCGATTAAATAGAATAGAAGACTCTGAGACAAACTCACAACTCCTTAAACATCTGCTCTTTGACAAAGGGGGCAAAATATAAATGGAGGAATGACAGCCTATTCAACAAATGGTGCTGGACAAACTGGACTGCCATTTGCAAAAAGTTGAAATTAGATCCTTATCTCTCACCTTGCATAAAAATCAAATCTAAATGGATCAAGGATCTAGGAATTAAACCAGCTACCATGCAACCGCTAGAAGAAAAGTTAGAACCAACACTCCAGCATTTGGGAGTAGGAAAAGACTTTCTCAACAAGACTCCTAAAGTGAAAGAACTAAAGTAAAAAATCAATGAGTGGGATGCCATTAACTAAAAAGCTTTTGCACAGCAAAAGAATTGGTCAAAATTATCAAGAGAAATGTACAGAATGGGAGATAATCATGGCCTGTGATTCTTCTGAACTAATATCCAGAATTTACAAAGTCCTCAAAAACCTTAACATCGAATACACAAACAGTCCAATCATAAATGGTTAGAGCTGAATAGAAGCTTCACAACAGAGAAAATTGAGTAAGCCAATAAATACATGAGAAAGTGCTCTAAATCACCAATAATCAGAGCAATGCAAATCAAAATTACATTAAGATTTCACCTCACTCCAGTCAGATTAGAAAAAAATGAAGAATATAAACTATAACAGATGCTGGAGGTGTTGCGAAGAGATAGGAACACTAGCACACTGTTGGTGGAACTGCAGACTGGTACAGCCCCTCTGGAAAGCAGTATGGAGAATCCTCAAAAAATTAGGGATGGACCCACCATACAATCCAGCAATCCCTCTTCTGGGTATTTTCCCAGAGGAGTTAGAATCAGCACATTACAGCAACACAGCAAAATCTATGTTCATAGCCATTCAATTTACATTAGCTAAATTATGGAACCAACTCAGATGCCCTTCACAGTATGAATGGATCCAAAAACTGTGATATATATATATATATATATACATACATACACATACCATGGAATTCTTTTTTTTTTTAAGATGAATATG
>PVKS010016441.1:11771-44048 GCA_004027875.1 Aplodontia rufa | reverse complement strand
TTAATAGTATGGTGAACCAGGGGTTAACTATGTGAGTTTTATAACTTCATATATCCAGATTAGAGAAAAAAAAGGCTATGAATGGTAAATTTCAGGAAAGAGGAAGTTAGGGTTAGGATTAGGGTTAGGTTAGTTCCCAGGGCTGGAACACCAATTTAGAACTAGAGAAGCAGGAAAGGAAATGAAAGAATCCACCCCAAAAGAGCAATTTTCTTTGATATATGTATGTGTGCATTGTCTTACATTCAAGCAATATCCCTAGGTGTGGTGGCACACACCTGTAACCCAGCAAGCTGAGCGGCTGGAGCAGGAGGGTTGCAAGTATGAGGCCGGTCTCAGCAATTTAATGAGGCCCTAAGCAATTTGGGGAGACCCTTTCTCAAAATTTAAAAAAAAAATTCTTTTTAAAGGGCTGGGGATATGGCTTAGTAGTTAAGCATCTCAGGATTCAATTTCCAGCGCAAAACAAAAACAAAAAATCTTCACTCCTGGCCACAAGCCCCCTCATCTGTCAAAAAAAAAAAAAAAGACTTCACTTGCGGCCACAAGCCCCCAATTATTCCTCATCTGTCACCATTTTTTTAATATCCTCAAAAAGGTATTCAAGCTAGGGGCTGGAGCAGTGGCTCAGCAGTTACGGCGCTTGCCTGGCATTCGCAAGTACACAGGTTCAAACCCCAGCACCCACGTACACAACTAAGTGTCAGAGCAACGAAAGCCATGTGAAAAACTCAATAAAAACTGATCCTCTCTGTCTCTCTCTCTCACTGTCCTTCTCTCTTTAAAAAAAAAAAAAGATATTCAAGCCATCAAATGTATAGATATATGCTAAATCTCCCTTCTTATACAAAAGATGTGGCTTCTTTTCTAGCTATAATATACATGGGGCTAATCAGATTTTGCTAAAGAAGGGATTTATCTGCTTAAAAACAGTTTTAAAGCCACTTATTATATAGTCTCTGAGGTGCCCTTGAGCTCTAAAAGCCTTGATTTGGAGATATAATTTTATTGTTTGGTTCTGTTTTTCCACCGCATTGTTGGTCATCGATTTGATTTATTTGATGTGAAATTCTTGGCCAAGGACAAGGCCCTTCATTATGACAGTGCCCCTAAGGGAAAATATGATTTAGTTTACAATTGGTCCCTTTATGACATAGAGTAACTTCCCTGAACCATAAAATGTGCGGTTGCATCGTGTCATTATACATATTTATGAATACAATGGAAATTGAAACAAATTTTTCTTTTCCTTCAAAGCATTAGGCCTTATTCTGTTTAACTGCATGATGGCTTCTGTTTCACCTGTGCTTATGATTATTTTACCAGGAGTTGAACCCAGGGGTGCTTAACCACTGAGCCACAATCCCAGCCCTTTTTATATTTTATTTTGAGACAGGGTCTCACTAAATTGCTTAAGGCCTTGCTAAGTTGCTGAGGCTGGCCTCATACTTAACAATCCTCCTGCCTCAGCCTCCTGAGCAACTGAGATTATAGGTGTACACCACCACACCCAGCTTCTTTTATCTTATTTAGCTTCTTTTTATTTAAGATGTGGATTGATTTAACTTCTTTTTTTTTTTTAAGAGAGAGGGACAGTGAGAAAGAGTTAATTTTTCATGTGCTTTTGTTGCTCCGACACTTTGTTGTATACATGGTGCTGGGGTTCAAACCCACAACCTCACACATGCCAGTCAAGCACCATAAATGCTGAGCCACTGCACCAGCCCAACTTCTTTTTAATCTTAATTTCCTTGTCAGAACACAGAGATAATAATATCCATTATTAGGTACCAAGAGGTTAAGGGATTAAGAGAAATAAATGAAATATGCATAAAGAAGTTTAACCTAGCACACTGAATCTAATAAACATTAAATACATTTAATTTATCACTGTTACTATTATTGTTGTGTTTATATTTATCAACATAACACGTAAAACGTGTAAACGTTATTGCCTATCTCATAGGACCCTTTTGTGGATTAAATGAAATAATACATATCAAACCAGGGGCGTGGTAATCACTCAGTATTCTAGTCTACCCTGGTAACTTACATCTGGTAAACTAAAACCGTTAAGCTATAATTCATGATGTTATGTTCAAGTTAACTATTTTATCAAGCTGCCATTCTTATGCTATGCTAAATTATTCCTACCCTAGGGATTATTTCAGTTTTATGGTTGGCTTTTATGGTCATACATAGAAGGTGATGGTTACTACCAAACTCTGCTGGGTGCTCTGCTCTTACCACCTGAAGTCCTCACACATACCATCTTCTTACTTAAAACCCTGGTCTTATCTAAGGCCAGATCAATTCAGGCACTGTCTTGCAACCCAAGAAGTTGAGGGTCAGAATCTAGGTCTCCCTTGCAAACTCTCCACCTTATACCCTCTTTACCACAAGCCTTCGGGCTTAGGAAGGGGATTCTTGACTCTGTCTCTGGTTTGTAATTGATCTCTAAAGCAGCCCACCGTGGCTCACAGTGCAACAGGGCAGAAACTGGAGCAGCTCAGGAAGTGAGCAATGGCCCACAACAGATCAAGGGTCCAAGCAGCCTCAGGCAGGGTCACCGCGCAGCCCAGTGGCTTGTGTGTCCACCTTGCTGAAGTGACTTCTGTGACCATTCCCTAATGCTAGGCATCATCCTATTTTTTATATACCAGCAGACACTGGTATCTTTTCAGTTTATGAAAGGACAAAATTAGAGCAAAGAATCAACTGCTTCAGTTTGGAAACTTCCAAGATAGAGGAATTACCATTCGTTCCTACAAGCAAGCTATAAGATTTATGTCATTCTTTTCTGTTGGAAGACCAGAGGACTCAGGATCTCATAAAATTCATGTAAAGTCAACTAAGAAGAGACTACTGGATAGCAATTAGACAGGAATTAGGACGTTTAATTCAAAATCTCATGAAAATATTACCCTCAATGCAGCTGGTTTGCATTCTTGTCCACACAGGCGTAACTCATGCTAAGCATCAGAAATGAACGGTGATGACCCTGAGCAAAGGCATTTTCTTTTCTGGTGTCACTATGCAACTGTGGTGGCACTTGCCTCTGAACCCAGGGGCTTGGCTGAGGCAGGAGGGTTGCAAGTTCAACACCAGCTTCTGCAACTTAGCAAGGCCATAAGCAACTTAGTGAGACCCTATCTCAAAATAAAATATAAAAAGGGTTGGGGACATGACTCCGTGACTAAGTATCCCTGGATTCAATCCCTGGTACTAAATAAATAAATAATGCAACCATGGCTGAGCTAATAACTGTGTGCTCCATAGGGACAGTTGTGGACTTGAAACCGAACCTTGGGAAGTCTGAATCCAAAAGAAGGACTGCCGAGTTTCTGAACGAGTGACCAGTTTTTGTTGACATTGTAATAATATATTTGGGCATTTCCTTAGCATCATTAATTTCTTTGGGGGGGTTGCATTTTTAAGTTTGGATTTATTTTTTTACACCATTCCTCCCAAAGGGATTTTTCACAAATCTGAAGAACACCTCCTGAGTCAGATGAGAAATGTTCTCACCATTTCCCAGAGAGTGGAGGGTGACTGGTGAGGCCAGACCCTCAGGGGCAGTGGGAGAGGCAGAGGGGACCCAGGAAACTCGTCAGGGCCAAGGCAAAACACCAAGCCTTTGCCCATGAGCAATCAGAACACAGAGAGGAGAGACAAAAGGTCAGCAGGTGAGCATGACCTCTCCCCAGGCCCCTGGTCTAGGAACCATTCTTCCAGTGACCAGGGCATCCACAGTGACATGTTGGTAGGTCTAGAAGTACATACAACCATCGGGGAGGCAGTCAGCCAGGGACCCCTAGCATGTCAATACTCGAATCTTTTACAGACCCACTCCACCAGCACACTTACTCCATAGTAGAACCTTCCTGGCAGCATTTTTATTTATTGTAGCAACTTTTTGTGGAAGCAAAACCTAGAAACAATCTAAAGGCTCATCGATAAAAGAGTTGCTAAATAAATGATGGTGCAGATAAATCTGCAGCTGTTAAAAGGAATGGAATAAATCTACATGGAAAATCTACCTGGAAAGAGCTGAGACTGTTCTAAAAATATATGTTCAAGACCCATAAATCCAACCCTGCTGCTCCTGTGCATGTTAACAGCAGGCAAGGTATGCAGCAAAAAGAAACGAACCCGGAGGAGGGGAATTTGCAAACGTCTTCAGGCACACAAGAGAGCAGTGATAAGAGTCTTCTTGGGGTTCGGTTGGGGACTGAGATGAGACAAGGCAAACCTCAGGAACACAGTATCAAACTATGAATGATCCTGCTCATCACACAGGCTCATGCACCTGCTGTCATTTGGATAGCTTTTTTTTTTTCTTTCTGTTTTTTGCTTGTTTGGTTTGTTGGTTGGTTGGAACCAGGGATTGAACCCAGGGGTGCTTTACCCCTGAGCCACATCCGCAGCCCTTTTTATATTTTAGTTTGAGACAGGGTCTCACTAAGTTGCTCAGGGCCTCACCAAATTGCGGAGGCTGACTTTGAATTTGAGATCCTCCTCTCTCAGCCTCCAGTTATCTTATTTAGCTAACTCAAGCCTACCATCCTCCAAAAAAAATAAGGAACTGGAAAATACTCCTTATCTAACCAGTATGGTCCCATATGGCTGCAACCTGGTCATCCAAATTCCCTATTCATCAAGACCTGGATTTACTTTGTAAGCAGTCAGATTAAGTCCATGTGCATTTTTGAAATACATATATTCAGTTTAGTTGTTTTTGATTATTTAAAAGGGTATCCTGCTGTTTGCTGTCTTTTGGCACCTACTTCTGAACACATGTTAAGATTTATTGATTTTGTCGAATATTGTTTATTTCATGCATATTGACCACTGTATAAAATGCATTCATCTAGGGCTGGAGCGGTGGCTCAGTAGTTGAGTGCTTGCCTGGCATGTGCAAGGGCCCGGGTTCAATCCCTAGCACCACATACACAACTAAGTGTTGGACAAACAAAAACCAGATGAAAAAATAAATAAAATTGATTCTCTTTTTAAAAATGTATTCATCTATTTTTCTGATATTTCCAGTCTTGCTATTTTGAACAGTAGGTTGGGTCATTCTCGTACATATCTGTTGTTGGTGGTGTGATGGTGATGATGATGATCAGTGTTACCAAATTACACTGCCATGAACACATGTAAGTTATCCTTTATATTCACATCCTTCCCAGCATTTGGTATTGTCAGATGTGTTAGCTTTCTGTTACTATAATAAATAACTGAGATAAATCAACATATAAGGAAAAAGGTTTATTTGGGCATACAGTTTCAGAGTTTCCAGTTTGAGGTCACTGGCCCTGTTGCTTTAGGCCTGGGACAACACAGCATATCTTAACCAACACATGAGTCATGGAGGCCCACTTACCTCACGGTGGCTGGGAAATAAAGAGAAAGAAAGGAAGAAGAGGGGCCAGGGTCCCAGTATCCTTTTCAAGGGCATGCCCCCAGTGACTGACTGACTTCTTTCTTTCTTTCTTTCTTTCTTTCTTTCTTTCTTTCTTTCTTTCTTTCTTTCTTTTCAAGAGAGAGAGGCACAATGAGATAGAAAGAATCAATTCTGTTTAGTTTTTCATGTGACTTTTCTTTGCTCTGACACTTCGTTGTGTACATGGTGCTGGGGTTGGAACCCACGTACTGGTGCACACCAGGCAAGAGCCGTAACCGCTGAGCCACAGCTCCAGCCCCTGCTTAACTTCTTCCCATCCTAAAGATTCCAAGTTCCACAGGTTGGGGGTCCAAGCCTTTGCGCCTTTGGGTCCAACAGACTTTTTTACTTTTGCCACTTGAATGAATGGAAAAGGGCGTGGTGCGGTGGGCTTGATTTGTGTTATGCCAACCACCAAAGGCACAGGTATCCACCTGTGTGCACTTACAGCCACACACCTTCTCGCTGCTAGGAATTGCGTGCTGCAGCCTGCATACTCTGCTCTGGGGTCGTCTGTGGTCTCAGTAAGGCTTACTGGTGCCTGAAATGGAAATTCCAAGGGAAATATTTTTAAAAGAAATTAATTTCCACCTGCAAGGAGACAGAACTGGAGGGACAGATCCAATTCTGAGAGGTTGGTTTGAACAGAATGGGAGTTTAGCAAAAAAAGAAAAAGAAATAAAGAAAGAGAGAGAGAGAGAAAGAAAAAAAAAGGAAGGAGGAAAGGAAGGAAGGAAGGAAGGAAGGAAATCTCCCATTGCAAAGCAGTGGCAGATGCCAGGAGGTGGGTGGGGCTGGGAGGGGCTGGAGGTTGGACGCGCTCTGCCCAGCTCCTCCCCTCCCCCAGCGGCACCCATTCCCAGGGCCGGGTGCCAGGTGCTTCCCTGTACTTTCCACCCAACCCTGCCAGGAGCCCTCAGCACCTGCGTATTTGGTGTTGCTTCCAGCGAGTGCAGAACAGCAAGCTGAGTTTTCTACCCAAGTCATTTGGCAACCAAAACAATAACTTCAGCTCCAGCCATTAGGAAACATCGAATTTCCAGAGATTTCTGAGTAGTGAGAGAAGAACAACAGACACAAGTGGGAATTTTCCTATTCATATGTAGGAAACGGAAGGCCCAGTTTTTAAGAAAATATATTGAAATACAAAAGGAGATAAATGGTAAATAAATAGGAGGCACAGAGCACACTGTTCCCAGCAGTGGCCACTTCAGCTCTTCTCCAGACCAAACTGCTTCAAATTATCACCCATCACCTCCTTACCTCTTACCTATGCACCCAGGACTCCTTACAAAACTTCTACCCACCGGGAGGGATGGTGCACACCTGTAATGCCAGCAGCTCAGGAGATTGAGGCAGGAGGATCCCAAGTTCAAGGCCAGCCTCAGCAACTTAGGCCCTAAGCAACTTAGGAAGACCCTGTCTCAAAAAAAAAAATGTATATATATATATATATGTAGGCTGGGATGTGGCTCAGTGGTTAAGCACCCCCGGATCCAATCCCCAGGACTAAATATAAATAAATAAGTAAATCTTCCCCTACTCAAATCTGAAGGAATCATATTTTGCTGTTTGCAAGATCTTCAATCTCAGTCATATCTACCAGCTTTCCTCTTTCTTTAGTTATCAATTGATTTCTTCCTTATGAACTTGTAGGTCTCTCCCCACATGCTAGTCTTGAGGACCCCATTCCTGTTCCTCCGTGTTTTCCCAGCACCTGACATCAGCTGTCTTCTCTGGTCACAAGTAAAGTGAGGTCAAGAAGATCTGCGTGTGACTTAGCTCCTGACACTAGGTCACGGACAACCTGGAAGACACTGAGCCACCTGGAGTCGAAGAGAAGTTGAACTGATGATGAGGTCTGTAGAGGGAATCAGAAATCAGAAAATGCTTTGAGTAGATGTGTGTGTGTTGATGTGTCTACATTTTTTAGTGTGGCAAAATATACAAAGCATATAATTTAACACTTTTTTAGCCACTTTTAGGTATACATTCAGTAGCATTAAGTACATTCATGCTATGGTTCAATCATCACTATCGTCCATCACCAGAACATTTTCATCTTCCCCATTTCCCTTCCCCCAGCCCCTGGCAAACACTATTCTCCTTTCTGTCTCTACAAACTTGACTATGCTTGGTACTTTGTATAAGTAAATCATACAGTATCTGCTTTTCTGTGTCTGGTTTACTTTACTCAGAAAAAAAAAATGCTTTCCAGAGTCATCCAAGTTATAGTACATATCAGAATTTCATTCACTTTTAAGGCTTAATAGCACTCGATGGTACACACTTCCACATCCTGGGTTTCCATTCATCCATTGATGGACATTTGGATTGCTTCTACCTTTTGGCTACCATGAACAATTTTACTGCTATGAATACAAGTGAGCAAGTATCTGTTTGATTTGCAGGGTTTTTAAACATTTCAGTTGTGTTTTCTAGCCAAGCGCATGCCTGTAATCCCAGCTGGTGGGGAGGCTGAGGCAGGAAGATCACAAGTTTGAGGTCGGCCTCAGCAGCTTAGGGAGGCCCTAAGCAACTTAGCAAGATGCTGTCTCAAAAGGAAAACATAAAAAGGACTGGGGATGTAGCTCAGTGATAATGTCTGGGCTCAATCCCAGGGAAAGAAATGAAGATATAAATAAATAGATAGTATTTTTCTACAATGCACAAACTTCCTTTTGTGTATCTGAAGAACTAATAAAAGGGGACAAATAGGCTGAGGTCTAACTCAGCAGCAGAGCACTTGCCTAGCATGTGTGAGGTCCTGGGTTTGAATCTCAGGGCTGAAAAAAAAAAAAAGAAAGAAAGAAAGAAAAAAGAGAAAGAGGGCTGGAACAGTGGCTCAGCAGCTACGGTGCTTGCCTGGCAAGCGCAAGTGTGAGGGTTCGAACCGAACCCCAGTGCCACGCACACAACCAAGTGTCAGAGCAACGAAAGCCATGTGAAAAACTAAAGAAAACTGATTCTCTCTCTCTCTCTCTCTCTCTCTCACCGTCCCTTTTTCTAAAAAAAAAATAAAAAGGGCTGGGGATGTTGCTCAGTGGTTAAGCACCTCTGGGAAAGAAGGAGTGCACAAACAAGCTAGACCCCTCCATCACAGTGAGTTCCTTCTGAGGATGAGACGGGAACCACGCACCTTCTGCTTCTGCACACTTTCTGCAGTGCTCAGCACCAATCAGTATAGAGTGCTGGGGACACACACAGCTCGTTTCAGGGCCCTCCCTGCCAGGCTAGTCCTCACAGAGTTCGAGGCCCGGTGAGGCTCAGGTTATCAGTGTCTGCCGCAGCCCAGCCTTATCAAAAGGTTATTCAGCCCTCATCTGGATTAGTCAAGTACTTTCTAATCATTTACTAATAGGTCTTTTCTGTCATCAACAAGTATCACCTGATACGTGGAAATGAAGTATTTGGATAGGGAGGAAGCCAATTTTATATGGAGCTTATATGCAAATAAGGACACAACCATAGAGACCAACCGTACTTTGCTCTTAGGAAATAATGCTTCAATTTAGCTTAGCTTAAAAATTAAATGTGCTATTCTATAAGTGAACCCACAATCCTGAGACTGGCATGTACCTGAACATGATATTTGGAACCCACCCTCCCAAAGTGTGGCAGTAAGAGCTCTGAGCCTGCACCACTCCACATGTCCTCCCCAGTGCACATGACATATAACAAGCATGTGCTATACACAAGATGAAATCTATGCCAGGTGAAATGGCACACACCTGTAATCCCTGTGGCTCAGGAGGCTGAGGCAGGAGGATCACAAGTTCGAGGCCAGCCTCAGCAACTTAGTGAGGCCCTAAACAACTCAGCAAGACCCTATCTTAAAAAAAAAAATTCTGGGGATGGGGATGTGACTCAGTGGTATTGTGCCCCTGGGTTCAATCCCTGGTACCAAAAACAAAACAAAACAAAAAAACAAAGGAAGAGGGCTGGAGCAGTGGCTCAGTGGTTACAGAACTTGCCTGGCATGCTCAAGTACGTGGGATCAAACTCCAGCACCACACACACAATGTAGTGTGGGAGCAATGAAAGCCACATGAAAAACTAAATAAAATTGATTCTCTCTCTCTCTCTCTCTCTCTCACTGTCCCTCTCTCTTTAAAAAAAAAGAAAGAAAATGAAATATATTTTGTTGAAATCAAAATTTTTTAAAGAGAAAGAGAATCAATTTTACGTAGTTTTTCACATGGCTTTCATTGCTCCAACACTTCATCGTGTACATGGTGCTGGGATTTGAACCCATATTCTTGTGCATGCCAGGCAAGCACCACAACCACTGAGCCACTGCTCTGGCCTGGAATCTTTTTTTTTTTTTTAAGCCATAGGTATATAAACTATTTACTACCAGGAAAAGCCTACAGATACGTTTCTCCTGGGACCTACCCAGGTATAGCCGCAGCACCCAGGGGACGGACAGAAGTGGTGCAGTCCCGTTTGGGCCCTAATCTTCTTCGGTCGCTCCAGGTCCTCCTGGAGCATGCTGTCTAGACCACTGGCCAGATCCTGACTGTATTTTCCATCCTTGGTGTCCTTCTGGGTGTTCAAAAACCAGTCTTGGATCTTGTGCTGGCGTAGATTCTGCGCGTGGTCCTCGGCGAGCTCTCCAGCCCTCTTGCTGAGGTCGAGGTCTGCTCTCCTCAACCCCACAGGAGCTCATCTTCGCCCCACACCCTTTCAGGCCGCTGATGGCAAGGCTGTTTTCTGCCACCCATCGGTATTTCTGCTCAGTGCTTGCGAAGTGTGTTGGAACTTCTCAGGAATCCCTAGAGCCACGGTGGCAGCAGGGGGGTGGCATGGAGGTCTCTAGTGGAAGAGCTGTTGGGATCATTTTTAACCTACGATGTGCATTTGCTCTGGTAGTCATCACAGTGATTTTATTCCACGTAGCGATGCATTTTATATATGTAAGACATCCCATAACAAATTTTAAAATGATTTTGCATGCATTAGTTATCCTTGCATTGTTATTTTCCACTGTGGCCACAAGATTTCCATTACACATTTCCATATCAGACACCGAATTTTCTTATGAATTCTTTCTATATATCACTGGCCTAAGGCACAGGGCAAACCAAGTGCCAGAAAGTTCATGTATACCAAAATTATGACGCATTCATATTTCATGATCTGAAATGGAAACCAAAAAGACAATAAAAGACACTTAGTAACTGAGAATCTGCACCTTACAGATTATGAGTAGCCAAAGCTTAATGACCTCATTCAAAATATGAATTTTTTATTCAGCATCTATTAAATGCTTTTTATGGTTGAGGTCTGGAAGCTGTCAAGATGAATAAGAACCCTGTCCCAAGGGTTTATACAATTGCTTGGCAGTGATATCATGCTGATGTCTCAGGGGAGAGTGTTTTGTGTGGAAGAAATAGCCCAGCCAGAGGCAAGGCTCAGAAGCAGGCTCAGGCCTGGTGTGCCTGAGAAACTGTCCGACGTGGAGTAGACTACGAGGGACATGTGCAGATCTGTGACTGTTAGCACTGATGAAAATGGGTCTTTTGTAATCCTCAAATAGCCTTTCTTAGAATTTATCTCAGATATTTAGGTCTCCTCCCAGGCTCCACACTAGGTACCTCAGGCTGCCTATCACGTGAGCCTGACTCTAGACCTCTTCTATCCAATATGGTCGTCACCAGCCCCATGTAACTACGAGCATGGACATCAGGTAGTCCACATCGAGATGAGCTCAAAGTATGAAATCCAGGTAGGAATTCAAAAGTATATTAAAAAGAATGTTTAAAAAAAAAAAAAAAGGAGGGCTGGAGCGGTGGCTTAGTGGTTTCAGCGCTTGCCTGGCAAGCACAAGGACCCGGGTTCAAACCCCAGCACCACGTACACAACTAAGTTTTGGAGCAACGAAGGCCATGTGAAAAACTAAATAAAATTGTTTCTCTCTTTCTCTGTCTCTCTCACTGTTCCTCTCTCTTAAAAAAAAAAAAAGGAAATAGGGGCTGGAGCAGTGACTCAGTGGTTGGAGTGCTTACATGGCATGTGTGAGGACCCGAGTTCAAACCCCAGCACCACAAGCACAACTAAGTGTTGGAGAAACAAAGGCTAAATGAAAAAATAAATAAAATCAATTTTTTTCTCCCTCTCTCACTCCCTATCTCTCTCTTAAAACAAAGGAAAGTATAAAAACAGAATATAAAAATATCTTAATAATTTTCTATTGATTATATGGCAAAATGATAGGTAGATTGGATAAGATAAAACAGATTACAGTATTAAAATTAATTTTACCTGGTTCTTTAATTTTTTAAAATGTAGCTTACTGGCTGGGCATGGTAGTGCATGCCTATAATCTCAGTGGCTCTGGAGGCTGAGGCAGGAGAATCGAAAGTTCAAAGTCAGCCTCAGCAATTTAGTGAGGCCCTAAGCAACTTAGCAAGACCCTGTCTCCAAATAAAAAAATAAAAAGGTTCTGTGGTGGGCGAGAGCCATGGTTCAGTGGTTACAGCACTTGCCTGGCATACCCGAAGATGCGGGTTCAAACCCCAACACAACAAAGTGTCGGAGCAAACAAAGCCACATGAAAAATTAAATAAAAATGATTCTCTTTCTCTCTCTCTCTCTCGTTGTTCCTCTCTCTTTAAAAAAAAAAATAGTGGGGGGCTGGAGCGGTGGCTCAGGGGACAGCGCTTGCCTGGCATGCTCAAGTACACGGGTTCAAACCCCAGCACCACGTACACAGCTAAGTGTCAGAGCAACGAACATGTGAAAAACCCAATAAAGATTGATTCTCTCTGTCTCTCTCTCTCTCACTGTCTTTCTTTTTAAAAAAAAAAAGGCTCAGTGGTTAAGCACCTCTGGGTTCAACCCCAAATAACTAACTAAATAAATACATAATTTTTTTAATGTAGCTACTGGGCCATTTTTAATTATACATGTGATTTGCATGATATTTCTACTGCCAGAGCTGCTCTAGACCTTGCTGCCTGCTATGGACTGAATTGTACCTCAACCATCCCAAATTCATAGGTTCAATCAAAGCCCTAACACCCAATATTACTATTTGGAGATAGGGCCTTTGACATAATTAAGGTGCAAGGGTAAGGTCCTGATCCCATAGGACCGTGCCCCTCTGAGAAGAGGATGATTCTCCAGGCATGCACGTGCACAGCGCGAAAGCCTCGTGAAGACGGTGCACGAAGGTGGTCATGTGGTCATCTACAAGCTAAGGAAAGAGGCCCTGCCAGAAACCAACTCTGCCAACACCTTGATCTTGAACTTCCAGAATACATAATGGAGAAAATAGATTTCTGCTGTCTAAAATACAGAATCTCAGTCCCCACTGCAGATCACCTGAACCTGGATCAGTGCTTTAGTAAGATCCTGGGATAGTGTGAGGAGCCCTGCTCTGGGGCATGGGCCAGCTTTCAAGAGGACATTTGTCAGAGTCTTCAAAGGTGCATGAGAGAAAGGCTACAGGAGAGGCATGTGGACAGGTGAAGAAGCCAGAGCGTCTGCTTGGTGGCCTCTGACTCCCTTGGGAAACCGAACATCCATAGCTGAAGTCAGGAAGAGTCTGGAGTTCAAATACCCAGCCCAGGGAGCGCTCTTCTTTCTGATGTTAATGATTACAATCCCTACATTTCAGCACTAGAGGTATTCCTTCAGAAATTATCTACTTCAAACAAATTAAAATTTAAATTTTAGCAGTTTTTAAAACAAGACTTTTATTTTTTCCAATTTATTGCTATACCCAGCATAACATACCACATGTTACATAAGATACTATGTAACCTTCTAGCAAAGGTAGATGATCACAACTGAGTTTTTAAAAAAATCAGTTAGGAAGTACGGTCCTGACAGCACACGCCTGTAATCCCATTGGCTCGGGAGGTTTAGACAGGAGGATTGGAAGTTCAAAGCCAGTCTCAGCAACTTAACAAGACCCTGTCTCAAAATAAAAAATGGGCTGGGGATGTAGCTCAGTGATTAAGCACCCCTGGGTTCAATCCCTGGTACCCCTCAAAAAGAAATTAGGAAAATAATGCTCCTTAATCAATAGTAGCAATACACCACTTTCCATCAGACTCCACTGATATGAATCATGGACAGCCCCTTTTTCCTTTGTCCCCCTCCCCATCAATGAACCTGTGGATGAATGCAGTAGTAACTCCAAGAATCGAGCACAATTCCCATTCATGATTCCAGGGAGACTCTCAAATCACATTTCATCACAGATACATAGGCCAAAGGAGAAAAAAAAATTTAAATAAGCAACAACAAAGAAAATAGTTCATTCCTGAGGGTGACACATGACTTGTTCAAGGCCACTTAGGGGATGAGAATCTGGTCTCCTTGCTCCCAATCTAAAACAATTTGCTACTATTCAATTCAACAGGAAAACTCTGACAAATAGTTACAATTCTCAGAACCCCATGGGTGGAGGTTTTATTTTATATTTTCCCAAAGCAGAGAAGCCAATCCTGAGCTGGTCCTGGGAAAGGGAGAGAAATATGAGTCAAGTCCAGGGGGTCTGAGAGGTGGGTGCTCATTCACTCTAACATCCACCGCAAGTTCTGAGCAGAGCTGATAGGGACCCACGCTCGTCAGGGCGAATTTCGGCTTAAGAGTTACCATATGCAGCAGGAATGTCTCCCCACGGGCTGGCCCGGGATGCTGAGAGCTTTGAATTACTGCGCAGTCGGATCCAGTTCATCTGTGCCCTGGTTATCTGTATGTCCGGCTATCTAAAACTGTCCCTGGCATGGAGCTATAACTCGTGGCCAACCTGCTAATTTGAAATATAGATGCGTGCCTCTCTGCCTGTCCCCTCGCCACGCACACCGTAAAGTGGAGTTGACAGTTGGATTGGTGCACTGTCAAGCCTGTCCTTCATTAATTCCCGTGGATCTATTTCCACCTGTTAGTGAGCCATGGAAAGTCACAGAGAAGAGTGTGGGAGGGAAGAGGGTGGTGAAGATGTGGGTGTGGAAGGGTTGGAGAGGGGATAATGAAAAGAATGTGGAAACTACATAGCTGCGGGCTTCACTTGAAAACCTTTGCCGCCGGGTGCAGAGATGAATGTTGGTTTTAGAACAGGCTGATTTAGGTTTAAAAGGCTGTTCCTTTCGTCGGATGCATGAACCTGGGCAAATCATTTCATCTCTTTGCGTTTGTTTTCTCATCTTAAGAATGAGAGGAGTGAAATTATCTTGTAGGATTTTTTTTTTTCAAGAATTAAATGAGAAGATGTAGAAAATGCCTTCAATGTGCTGAGTCACAGTTAAGGTTGATTTTCCTTCTTTTCTTCTTTCTTTCCTGTCCTGTTGAAACAGGTGCTTGCAGGCTGGAGCTTCTGCTCAGTAGTTACCCGGCTTGCTTGGCATGCACAAGGACAGGGGTTCAAACCCCAGCACCATCTAAGTAACAAAGTGTTGGAGCAATGACAGCCTCATGAAAAACTAAATTGATTCTCTCTTTCTCTCTCTCTCTCTCTCTCTCTGTCTCTCTCACTGTCCCTCTCTCTTTAAAGAAAGAAAGATGCTGGCAAGATTGTGCCCTGTAAGGACAAATTTGGAACAGACAGATACAATGAGACCATCTTCGGGACACTAATTGCTTTGTTTCATGGTATACTCAGAATCTTTGACAGTTGGCAGAGAACATAATTAACACAAGTGGTGACCAAAGAATATCTACTAAAAAAATACTAAAGTAGCAGAAGGAATAGCATTAATAATATAATCACTGCTGCATTCCAAAAATATGCCCTGGCGATCTTTGTGGTTGAACGTTTCATACCCCTTGAATATCTCAAGGTCTGGTTATTTCTGCTGACATAAATTTAGAAAGAAGCATTTCCAGAGATCTTTACAATCAGTGTGAGTTTTTTTCTTTTTCTTTTTTTAAAACCTTAACAGTATATTTTTAGAAAGTCCTTAGGCCTGGCCAGGTATTACATGTTACAATTTTTCCTTTCTCTTCCTGGATTCAAGGACACTTAGACAAGAAATGAAATGCTTCCCTGCACAGAGGGATGTTGCTTGCTCCTCTTCAGAGCGCTGTGACTTTTGAAAGGTGAAGTGGCCCAACTGCACTGTGGCCCAAAGCCAGAGGAAGAATGCTGGCCTGTCAGCCTATCCCTGGATCTCAGGACACAGAAACCCAAAGGCACTGCCCTCTCAGAAGCTGGAGACAGTAAAGACCCCAAGTGAAATCTACGCATGCCTCTCTTTCATCTACGTGTGCCATGCTTTCCCCAAACCACCAGAAAATAAAAATAATAACCCTTATTATTTATTGGGCTCTTAACTACATACCAGAAATACAAATTAACTCAGTCCTCATCATAATCCTGTGAGGCAGAAAATATTTGTGCCCATTATACAGACAAGAGCACTGAGACTTAAAACGGTTAGTTAACTTGCCTAAGTTCCCCCAGCAGTAAGAGGCCAGTTGGGAACTGCATTTAAATTTGGCAAGACAGGGGCTGGAGCGGTGTCTCAGTGGTTTCAGCACTTGCCTGGCAAGCATGAGGACCCGGGTTCAAACCCCAGCACCACGTACACGTACACAACTGTGTGTTGGAGCAACGAAGGCCATGTGAAAAACTAAATAAAGTTGTTTCTCACTGTCCCTCTCTCTTTAAATTAATTAATTAATTAATTAATTTGGCAAGATAATGTTGCTTCCCAAAGGAAAGACATTTCTTCAGTTCCCTAGAGTTTTGGGTTACACCTGTTTTACAAGTTCACTGTGTTTCTCTGATACTTTCTTTCCTTCAGATAAGAAAACATCTATACTGATTTCAAAATACTATCAACACTTTGACCTAAACCAGAAATAGTTATGTTGTTTTAGCTTAGAAACTTTGGCAATCCCATTCCACTTGGCAAACATTCTTGCAGTATCTTTTATGCTTCTCTAATCTCACAAAGGTGCTCCTGGGCCTCCATGTGCTTGCTATAGAGTCATTGATTTGTGTGAAGGCCATCGAGGGTCTGTTCTGAACAGCGCTAGGTTCTTTCCCAGAAAGACAAATATTAAGTCCCCACCCTCAAGGTGCGCCCAAGCTAGTGGGAGAGACATTCACGAAAACAGGTAACTGAAGCACAGAGGATGCAGCAAGGCCAGCAGCTTGGAGGTATTGGTGAGCAGTTAGCATTTCGTGGCCCAGGATCAAAGCAGGAAGGAAGCATTTCAGCAGCAGTAAGGACAGGAAGTGATCTCAGGAATGGGTCTCTGGGTGTGGGGTGCAGAGAGGCACACTGATGAGAGAGGAGTTAGGGGAGAGAGCCCTGATGGCAGGCCTTGGGTACCTTGCTCCGGAGTTTAGACTTGACCCTGGGGACCAGGAGGTACCAGCGAAGTTTTCCGGCAGTGAGAGGATGAGATTCTGCTTTCAGGAAGACCCCTCTGGCAACAGCGAGAACTATTGGTAAGAAAAAACAGACCAGTGAGAGGGAAATCAGCCGTCTGGCTAAGCAGGAGTCCAGCTGCAAGATGGGCTTGAGAAAAGGGTCACGTTTACAGACGTCTCTGAGTTAGCAAAGACAGAATGAAGAGCAGCCTGGGTGTGGAGGATTCAGGAGCTATGAGATCCTACTGGGAGCCTGGTAGATGATCACAGTATTAAATGACATGCGGCATCCCATAGGATAGGATCCTACAGATCCAATCTTGGAGGATGAGGAAACAGAACAAGGAGTGTAAAAAATATATTTTTTAAATCGGCATTAGGTGGGTGCTGTGGCACATGCCTATAATCCCAACTCAGGAGGCTGAGACAGGAGGACCATGAGGCTACTCTCAGCAATTGAGGGAGACCCTGTCTCAAATTTTAAAAAACTGAAAAGGGGTTGGGGATGTGGCTTGGTGGTAATATGCTCCTGGATTCAATTCCCACTACCAAAAAAAAAAAAAAAAGAAAGAAAGAAAAAAGGAGGAAGTGCAGTAGCTGACAGATTTGGAAAGAAGCCTGGAGTTCAAGAACCTCTGAACCAGAGACAGTTTTACCATATTTTAGCTTCTGTGTTGCCCACTCTAGATAAAAGGTAGGGTGCAGCCTGGAACCGGGCATCTGCTTGAACAGAGAATGGTCCAGAAAAACTCTGGTTCTAGCTCAAGGAGCAGGAAACAGGTCTTCTAAGGTTCGAAGAAAGTAGGAGAAATCCCATTTTGTTGTTTGCTTTTTCTTGCTGGAGCACATGAAAGGGCAGGCCAGGAATCACGGAGTACTAGCGATATTGTTGAGGAAGGTATTCAGGAAAGTGATATGATAGCATTGTTGATAACATTGTCAATAAATCCCATTCACCAGTGGCACATCTGTCAATCTAAACAGCACACCGAAAACTCAGAGACAGAATCATAAACCATGGAACAGACCGCAGCCACTTCCCACACTAGCCACCAGGTGGCGCACACACAGGCCTGATGAGCCTAGCGTTTCAAAGCCTGAGAATGGAACTGAACATTGAAACCAGAAACCACAGAAGGCGGCTGCTTCGAACTTGCAGCCTGGGTGTATTACCTGTTAACATTAAAAAATAATAATAAAAATTACATAGGTTTTATTTTATCTTGTTTTTGTACCAGGGATTGAACCCAGGGACATTTATCACTGAGCTACATCTCTAGCCCGTTTTAATTTTTGAGACATGGTCTGGCTAAATTGCTTAGGGCCTCACTAAGACACTGAGGCTGGCCTCAAACTTGCAATCCTCCTATCTCAGCCTCCTGAGCTGCTGGCATTACAGATGTGAGCCACGACATCTGGCTACATAGGACTTTAAAACAAAACTCAGAGACTCATAAAATTCAAAATGTCCACATACAAAACAAAATTGCTTGCCATATGGAGGATCAGGAAAATTGAAACTTGCTTGCCAAGATGACACAGATGTTGGAACTACCTGAAAAAGACTATTAAAAAGCTATTATAGGGGCCGGAGCGGTGGCTTGGAGGTTACAGCGCTTGCCTGGCATGTGGGAGTACGTGAGTTCAAACCCCAGCACCACATTCACAACAAAGTGTCCGAGGAATGAAAGTTACACAAAAAACTAAATAAAAATTGCTTCTCTCTTTCTCTCTCTCACTGTCCCCTCTTTCTTTCTTTAAAAAAAAAAAAGAAGCTATTTTATAAGACAGCCAGGTGCGGTGGCACACACCTGAAATCCCAGCCATTTGGAAGGCTGAGGCAGGAGGATTACAAGTTTGAGGAGAGCCTCAGCAACTAAGTGAGGCACTAAACAACTTAGCAAGATCCTGTCTCAAAAAATAAAAAGAAAGGGCTGAAGATGTAGCTCAGTGGTTAAGCACCCCTGGGGTTCAATCCCCAATGCCAAAAAGAAAAAAAAGTCTGCTTCAACAAAGAAAGGCAAACATTCTATTTCTAGTGAATGGAAAGACTGACCTCCCAGCAAAGAAACAGAAAAGGTGGAATTTTTGAAACTAAAAAAATACAAAACTTGGGGGCGGGAGGTGCTGGAAAGGTGGCTCCGTGGTAGAGCGCTTGCCTGGCATATGCAAGGACCTAGCACCACATACACAACAGAGTGGAGGAAAATAAAAGCAAAACCAAAAACTAGATGAAAATTAACTCTCTCTTAAAAAAAAAAAACTTTACCGTGGCTGGGGATGTGGCTCAGTTGTAAAGCATGCATGGGGCCCTAGGTTCGATCCTCAGCATTGCAAAAATAAATAAATAAATAAAATGAATGCTCACCGACGGGCAGAATGGAGATGACAGAGGAAGGAGTCAGTGAGCTTGATGATGGAGTAATAAAATGTTTCCAATCAAAAGAGCAGAAAGATCAAAGATGGATGTGGGAAGATGAACAAATTTGGGGACCTGTGAGATGACACCAAAAGGTTTAATATTTGTCATCAGAGTGCCAGAAGTAGAGAGGAAAGGATACAGAGCAAAAAAACAAAACTGAAGAACTAAGGACTGAAAACTCCCCAAACCTACAGATTTGAGAAGCTCAACCCCAAGCAGGATAACCCCCAAAAAATCCATTTCCAGAAAAATTACAACAAAACTACTTAAAACCAAAGGCAAAAATGAAATGTCAAAAGCAACAAGAAAGAAACAACATATTCCTTAAAGAAACGTACGATAACAGGAGACTGAGATAGGAGGATCTCAAATTCTAGAGCAGCCCACGTGAACTAGTGAGGCCCTGTCTCAAAATGATATAAAAAGGACTGGGGATATAGCTCAGTGGGAAAGGACTTGCCTAGCATGTGTGAGGCCCTGGATTTAAATCCCAGTGCTGCCAGCCAAAGGAAAGAAAGAAAGAGAGAGAGAGAAAGGAAGGAAGACAGACTAAAAGTGTACACACCAATTTTTTTTTTCCTGCAGTGCTGGAGATTGAATCTAAGGCATCACATACAGTAAGCAAGTGCTCTACCATTGAACTATATCCCCAGCCCAAAGACACACAATGAACTAACAGTAATTATCCATATGATGGAGGAAAAGGGCGAGACAGAGGTAGGAACATGATTTTTTCAACACATACCTTGTTTGTTGCTTTCCTATTCTAAAATGTTGAAGTGAAGTTCACACAGCATAAAATTCACCATTTTAAAGTGTATAACCCATGTGGAGAGATAGACACACTAGCACACTGTTGGTGGAACTGCAAACTGGAACAGCCCCTCTGAACAGTGTAGAGAATCCTCAAAACACTAGGGATGAGTCCACCATACGACCCTGCTATTCCACTCCTGGGTATCTTTCCAGGGGATTTAGAATCAGCACATTATAGTGACACAGCAATATCTATGTTCATAGCAGCTCAATTTACTATTGCTAGGCTATGGAAACAACCCAGATGTCCCTCACTGGATGAATGGATCCAAAAACTGTGGTATATATATACCTTGGAGTTTTTTTTTTTAATAGATTTTTATTGCGTTTTCCACATGGCTTTCGTTGCTCTGACACTTAGTTGTGTACATGGGTTGCTGGGGTTTGAACCCGTGTACTTTCGCATGCCGGGTAACCGCCGAGCCACCGCTCCAGCCCCTTGATTGTATGTTAGGAGTGGGTCATATGCTAATTCTGTGTTTCACTGTTCTAAGGAATACCATGATGTCTGTTTTTCAGTGACTGTACCATCTTATATTCTAGCCAGCAACGTACTAGGGCTCCAATTTCTCCACATGCTCACCAGTACTTGTTTTCTGTTTCTGATTATAATCATCCTAGTGATTATAAAGTCATATATCTCATTGTCTTAGACCATTTTGTACTACTGTAATGGAATACCTGAGACCAGGAAACTTGTAATGAATAAAAATGTACTTCTCCTAGTCTGGAGGCTGGGAGTCTAAAATCAAGGGGCCTTCACTTAGCAAATGGCCTTCACTTGCCACGTAATCCCATGGTAGAGGTTCAGAGAGAGAAAAAAGAGAACAGTGCCTTTGTGGCCTGATCTTCTCTTGAAGGATCCACTTCTTACCACTGTTCCAACAGTGATTCACTCTCCAGCTTACACTTTTTGAGGAACACATTCAAATGCTAACACTCACTGTGTTTTTTTATTTACATTTCCTTTTTTTCCCCCTTCTTTTTAAAGAGAGAAAGACAGTGAGAGAGAAAGAGAGAGAGACAGAGAGAATCAATTTTTATTGAGTTTTTCACATGGCTTTCGTTGCTCTGACACTTAGTTGTGTACGTGGTGCTGGGGTTTGAACCCGTGTAGTTACGCATGCCAGGCAAGAATCTCAACCACCCAGCCACCTTTCCAGTCCCCCTTATATTTCCTTAATGACTAATATGTTGAATATCTTTTCATGGGCTTCATGATCATTCGTGCCTTTTTTGTGACATTTTTCTTTGTGAATTCTGTGAACATATTTTCTATTAGAAATAAAATCAGTTGTGAAAGGGAAGAAAAGTAAGGACTAAGTACACGAAGAGGAACTAGCCTGCTGTTGTAATGTAATGATCTTCGATGATGTCAACATTCTAATTCCCAAAACCTGGGAACATGCTACTTTACCGGCTAAAGGGACTTTTCAGATATGATTAAGGATCCTAAAAAGGAGGGGTCATCCTGGATTATATGGGTGGGACCAATATAATCACAAGGCTCCTTATGAGGCAGGAAGTCCGAGTCAGAAAAGGAGAAATGATCCTGGGAAGCAGATATAGAGGAAGAGACAGAGAAAGATACGAAGATACTACACTGTGGGTTGAAGCTGTCAATAGAAATGCTTTACCTGAGGCACACAGGGTACCTCTAGAGGTGGAAAAGCAAGGAAACAAATCTCCCCAGAGCCTCCCCAAGAAAAGCAGCCCAGCCTACACCTTGATTGTAGGACTCCTAGGTTCCAGAATTGTAAGATAATAAATGCGTGTTCTTTTAAGCTATTGAAAGTGTGACTTCAAATTTGTTACAGCAGCAACAGGAAATTAATACCAACACAAATGTCCCGAAATAACCTCCTCATTAACACTTCACTCTCAGGAAACACAGCTGAGTCCCACATGTTGCTAAATCCCTGAGGGGAAAAACCATCAGCCACAGAGGGCAAAGTTTGCTGTCCCCTGAGATATGAAAGATGTCAACTGCAAAGCAACCCATGGTCTGTCTCCTCCACATCTCCAGAGGGAATGCTCGGCTCTGACTCTCACTTGACAAATGAGTCCGACAGACAGGATTTCAGAGTCTTGTGAAAAGCTGAGACGATCCTCGCCTTCACAGACAGACATTGAGCAAGTGCTGCAGAACCCAGAGCCCATGAGCTTTATTTTATTTTATTATTTATTTATTTATTTATTTAGGTGCTTGGGATTGAACCCAGGGGTGCTTAACCACTGAGCCACATCCTTAGCCCTTTTTATTTTTTACTTTGAGGCAGAGTCTCACTCAGTTGCTTAGGGCCTCACTAAGTTGCTGAGGCTGGCTTTGAACTTGCAATCCTCCTGCCTCAGCCTCCCAAGCTACTAAGATTACAGGCGAGTGTCCCACACCCATGGACTTTTTTTATTACCACTGGGAGTGTTGTCACCCTCAGCAGGGAGACCTTCAAAAGTTTCCCTCCATTCCATTCCATTCTTCCTCTTGACCACTCCCGGAGCTCAGCTATAACTGGCAACACCTGCCCATCTGCAAGTCCTTCATCATCTGAAATGTCTGCATGCGGTTTTGCTTCGTGTCCACCTTCTTTAAAGCCCCAAATGTGTTTCTCGTCTGATGCGTGTGATAGGTTCACATCACGGAGTCGGTCCGCAATGATGAAAGACTCAATAGTGGGCTGGGTGACAGGTCCAAATAGCTGATGGCCTGTAAATTTCTTCCAGCTTTTTCTAGCTTTAGATGGATGAGGATACCACCCTAACCACCTTCACAGAAAAGAAAGCTTTAGATCTCAGCCAGCTGTGACTTTAAAATTCACCTAAAACTTAGGAAGACACTTTTGAAAAACATGGATCTATAACTAGTGGATAGATCTGAATAAAACAATGAACTATTTCTTAGAATTCCAAAAGACAATAGTTACTATTGAAGGGGAAGGTCTTAGTCCCTTTGGGTTGCTTGGAAGGTACCTTAGATTGAGTAATTTATAAACAGCAGAAGTTTATTGCTCATAGTTAAGAAAGCTAGGGAGTCCAAGGTCAAGGTTCCAGCAGATTCAATGTGTGGTGAAGACTGACTCTCAGCTGCTAAGGTGCCTTCTGTGTGTCTGCACATGGGAGAAGGGTACAAGGGTACTCAAACCAGCCTTCTATAAGGGCACTAGTCCCACCTCTGAGGGTAGAGACCTCATGACTCAATTACCTCCTTAAGGCTCCCAATTCCATTGGGAGCTGGGTTCCAACAGATGACATTGGGGGAATATCAATCAGTATCCGACCGTTTTGAAGGGGGTGTAGTATCAGTCCGAAAGAAACACCCTCCACAAGGGAGAATTTTGTTACTGATGAGAACAATAATGGTATCTCCTAGGCTCTGGCTACCGTAGGCTGACATCGTCTTGCTAACATGAATCACACCCACTTCCAGGCATGAAGATTGGGTTGGATTTACTCCTCTGCCTCCTCCCCGCTCACTTTGTGAATGCCTGATCAGTCAAGTCAATCAACTATTTAATCTCTTTGGCCTCAGTAAATGGTCCAGAAATAGGCACCCAATGCAAACTGAGCTAGTCACCGCTTGGCATTTCGTTAGCCACTGACTCCCTATACCACAGCACATGACCAAATATAGCTTAATTCGTAGATGACCTGGACTTTTGACCCACGGTGACGGAAGGGACCTTCCTTCTTCTCTTTCTGATACTGCCGAGGAAGCGTGCAATCATCTGCGGGGAGGAAGGGGGACAGTCTGGGAGGCAGCCAGCATCTTGAAGGCCTGTGATAACAGAATTGGGCGACTAGATTCAAACAATCCTGAACCCCGCTCTCTGGATTTTCAACGACATGAAGCAATGAATTCCTTTGTTATTTAAGCTAGTATGTTATGCTTTTTGTCGCTTACAACTTCATTGAAGGTACATTAACTGACACACTATGTTGGGGGCATTTCCTCCCATTCTGACTCAATCTTCACCACAGAACATTAATGGGAATTTTATTACCTACTTTTTTTTAATTTTTTTTTTATTACCTACTTTTGACAAATGAAGACACTGAGGCAAGAGAGGTCAGGTGTTCTATACAAGTTTGAACTGCTAGTTGGCCATGGAGCCAGAAAGCAGTCTCAGGTGTGTTCGGCCCTGCAGCCTCTGCCTTCCACTGTGCTCTAGGCTCCTGCTGAAATACTGTGGATTCAACGCTTGGGGAAGATACCCAACATCACCCTCTGCAATAGTTCTACAGATAACTCCCGGGAGAGACTGTTCCTCTTGTTGTAGGAGCTACTGTATATCACATATGGTATCCTGTTCCAGTAGTTGGGAATTTCTTGCAAGGGTTGATGAACCACTGTTTTAAAAGATAGCAAACGCCAGGCCCAACAGCTCGGGAGGCTGAGGCAGGAGGATCCGAAGTTCAAAATCAGCCTCAGCAGTTTAGTGAGGCTTTAAGCAACTTAGCAAGATCCTGTCTCAAAAGTTAAAAATACAATAAAATAAAAATAAAAATGGCTGGGAATGTGGCTCAGTGGTTAAGCACCCCCTGGGTTCAATACCTGGTACAAAAAGGATAGCATTAAATTCCTCATTGCAAGAGAATGCACAAAGATCTAAAAGAACCCTAGTTGGCATCTTAGGCAGCAGAATTTAAAGAACCTAATTTCAAGATCCCAAAACTAACCCTCCATCTAATGTAAACTCACTCAACCTCATATATCAATCTATTATGTAAGTCACTTATATTTGTCTTCTCATTTGAAAATTGGGAGTTAGCTGGGCATGATAGTGCACACCTGTAATCCCAGCACCTCAGGAGGCTGAGACAGGAGGCTCACAAGTTCAAGGCCAGCCTCAGCAATTTAGCAAGACCCTGAGCAACTTAGACCCTGTTTCAAAATAAAAAATAGAAAGGGCTGGGGATGTGGCTCAGTGGTTAAGTGCCCCTGGGTTCAATCATCAGTACCAAAAAAAATTGGGAGTTAACAACACAAATGTACTTTACACTCAGAGAGACTTATTAATGGGATCAAGCGGACAAAAATAACCTAAAAAGATGCTAAGGGCTAGGTTCTTTGCAGTAATATCAGACAATAAAATAGTCCCACATTAATGATGTGATCACCACTTCCAAAGTGGCTGATCATGTCCCTCAATCATCTAGCTAGAGTTTCCAATCAGTAAACACATTTTTAAAAATTTTATTACAAAATATGCACAGTGTGCACAATTTCTTAAATTCATGAAGCCTGAACAGAAAGGAAAAGTTTCAGATGTCATGGATCCGTACCCGACATTTGGGGCTGAAGACCCCTCCAACATCCTCCTTTCAGCTGCTGCTTGGCCACCAGTGTGACAAGTGACTCACCACGCTGAATGATGCTCAACCTCTATTTCAGACATTTTCATCTGGTCCAAAATATCCTGTATTTTGAAACCAAATCTGTATCTTTCCAAGAAACAGGCTTTGGAGTTGGGTAACCTGTGTTTCTATGATTGTTTTACAAGTTCTTACCAGGTAACCTTAGGCTGCTGCTTAACCCCTCCAAGCCCTGGGATCCCTTGTTTATTTTTGTTTTGTTTGTACTGGGAATTGAACCCAGGGGCACTTAACCACTGAGCCACATCCCCAGCCCTTTTTATTTTTTATTTTTAGAGTCTCACTAAGTTGCTTAGAACCTCACTAAGTTGCTGAAGCTGGCCTTGAACTTGGGATCCTCCAGCCTCATCCCCCTGAGCCATTGGGATTTACAGACGTGTGCCACCATGCCTGGCTTTTCATGCTCTACCTCTAAAAACGGAGATAATACCTACCTCAGACCATTAGTATATAGTTTTAAAGAGATAGTGTTTGCCAGGCGTGGTGGTGCACACCTACAACCCCAGTTACTTAGGAAGCTGAGGCAGGAGGATGTCAAGTTTGAGGCCAGCCAGGGCAACTTAGCTCAGTGGTGGAGCATTTGCCTAGCAAGTGCTAGGTCCTGGATTCGATGCCCAGTCTTGCAAAAAGAGAGCCATGAGAAAGAGATGCTCTGTGTAAAGTGTATAACACCTACACCTGGCACGGAGAGTAAGCCTAGACACATGATAGCTCTTCTTAGCTCTCTTGGAGGACACCCTGAGGCTATTGAATAGGGTTGCCAGATTGAGCTAAACGAAGATAAGGGAAATCAGGTCCTGGTTTCCATCTCTAGCAGTGCAAAAAACAAAAGATAAAAAAATCAGGAAACCCAATGAAATTTGAATGCCAGACAGCAATTTTTTTTTTTTTTTAGTATAAGTATGGTCTCTGAGTTATTTGAGACATACTAAAATATTATGCTTTAATATTGTTTACCTAAAAGTCAGATTTCCCTAAGCCTCCTGTATTTTACCTAGCAACCCTATTATTTATGCAATGGGACCATTAAGGTTGAAACAAGGATGGCACACAGGCTGAGTATCCCTTAGAGGAAATACTTGGAATTTAGGATTTCTTTTAGATTTTAAAAGCGGTTGGAGCACTTGCCTGGCATGTGCAAGGACCCCGGTTTGAATTCCAGTGCTACGTGCACGACTAAGTGTCAGAGAAACAAAGGCCAAATAAAAAAATAAAGTCGATTCTCTCTTCTCTCTCTCTCTCTCACATACACACTTCTCTCTCTTTATAGAAAAAAAAGAGCTTGTGCATGGGCTGGGGGTGTACTTCCATGGTAGAGCACTTACCTAGCATGTTTGAGGAGCTGGGTTTGATCCCCAGCATCACAAAAAAAATATTAAAACTAAAAATTAAAAAAAGAATTGTACAGTACTGATGAAATTCAGAAAGCAAGCAAATGTACACTGTGAAACATCCACATTTCATGTTAGAAAGTTCACCTTGTGGGAGACAAGAAAATTCTAAGTGAAGTCTTGGAAAATCGAATTAAAGCAGAATATTACATTAGATTATTATGTTCATACAGTGTATATCCTGAGATTACCCAAATAGCTTAATTACTGTTAGTAAGGAAATGAAAGGCAAATTATTATGGCTAATTAATATAGCACAGAAATACAGTGAAAGTTAGATGAGTGACTATACATAAAACACTTGAGTACAGTCTGGCATGTAGTAATTTCTAATATTGATTCTGCTGTTGTCGTAAAGTATACTGGATATTAAATTTGCCATTTTTACTTGTTAGCATTTTTTTTTTTACAAGTGATTGTATCCACGGGCTCTTAACCACTGAGCCACATCCCCACCCCATTTTTTTGTTGATTCTGAGATAGGGCCTCACTAAATTGCTCAGGGCCTAAGTTGCCCAGGGCCTCGCTAAATTGCTGAAGTTGTCTTTGAACTTGCAATCCTCCTGCCTCAGACTCCCAAGCAGCTGGGATTATAGGCATGCATCACTGTGCCCAGTCATTTTAACCATTTTTAAGGGTATAATTCAGTGGCATTGTGTGTGACCCTCACCATTAACCAAACTGAAACTCTGTACCCTTTAAACAATAGTTGCCCATTCCGGCCTCCTCTCAGCTCCTCATAATCTCTACTTTCCTTTCTGTCTCTATGAATTTGACTACTCTGGGTATCTCGTGTAAATACAATCACACATTCACCCTTTCCTGAATGGTTTTTCGTTTAGCATAATGTTAGGGGGTTTATCCATGTCATAGCATGTATCAGAATCTTGTTCATTTTTAATGCTGAGTAATATTCCACCACATGTATACATTACAACATCTGTATCTGCTCATCCACATTTGGGTTATTTTCACCTTTTGGCCACTACAAATAATGTAACTTGTGGACTTTGAGCATCTACTTTCAGTTATCTTGAGTATATACTCAGATTGCTGGGTCATATGGTTATTCCGTGTTTCATTTTTGAGATGTGCCCATACTATCTTGTTTCTTTGCTGTTGCTGTTTTGTTTTGGGACTGGGGATTGAACCTGGGGGGACTCTAACACGGAGTCATATCCCCAGCTTTATTTATTTATTTAGTCTTATTTTGAGATAGGGTCTCTCTAAATTCCCCAAACTAGCCTCAGACTTGCTATCCTCCGGCCTCAGCCTCCTGGGGTCCCCGGGACTCCTGGGAATCCCAGTTACAGTAATCCAGTTACCGCGACACCCAGCTGTATTCTGTTTTCCACATGGCTGCACCAGTTTACACTCCCACAAGCAGCTCACAGAAGTTCCCATTTCTCCACGTTCTGGCCCACACTGGATATTTTTCTGTTGCTGTTGAAAATATTTATCTTAATGGGTGTGAAGTGGCATCTGTTTAGATTTTGATTTACACTTCCCTCGTGAACTCGTGATCCTACCTCAATTCCAAGCTACAATTACATAACAATTTAAAAGAGTGAAATTAGCCTCTGGAACAGAGAATTCAGACGGGAGGAGAGTTTAAGAAATGCCAGTTATCTATTTAAGAAATGCCCACCTTGGAGACCCAAATTTGCATTGCATAAGTTAATTTTTGCATGAGCTTATTAAGTAATGTTAAGTTTTAGAAAGCCTGTCAAATTCAAATTAGGACAAAAGAGGGAGGATCAAAGGTTTGGCCAAACCAGAATTCAAACTCAGACTGAGGATCTAGAACTTACTTATTTAGCTGCTAAGCAAACATGGAGACAATAGAAACTTACCATACTTAAACTGTCTTAAATCTGCTTATCTGAAGCTTAAGTGCTGTGTTAAATAGTAACGGGACATGTGAGGCATGTCAGTTTCTAGCCCTGAAGGTCAGGGAAAGAGTTGAATGTAGAGGGACCAAGTAATGGGGAACCACCCAGGTTCTTGGTTAAGAAACTGATACCGCGAAGACAATGTCAGGAATGCAGCCCCACCTGGGATGGATGAGAGTCCTGGGCTTGGGTTCAGCTAGATCTGAGTTCTAATCTCAGCACTGACACCACGTGTGACCTTCAGCAATTCAATCGACCTAAGTCTCACTTTCCTCATCTATAAAATGATCATAGCATTTGCCTCATAGAATCAATACAGGAATTAAAGAAGATAATGTATAGAATGGCTTCACATCAGATCTACCAGCACATTTTCAATATGCGCTCCTTCAGCCTTTTGCTCATTCAACAAATATTTATTGAGCACCTACTATGTCCCACACACTGCAAGACACGGGTATGGCGTCCACATAGCAAAGATACGGTCTCCATCATGGAGTTTAGTCTAGAAGGGGAATCAGTGAATCTACACAAACGTAAGCTAATTAAAAATTGAGACATCATGAAGAGACCAATCACGGTACGATGAGAGAATAAAAGAAGACATAGTTCAGGCCAGGTGCAGATGCAGAGGCTTAGGGCCACTCTTCTCTGAGGAAGCTCCGTTCCAGTCCCAAAGGATGCATAGGAACCAGCTGCTGAAGATTTTCCAGAGAAGGAGCCAGCAGAGGGATCTGAGGAGAACCAGCAGAGAGGAGGACCGAGGAAAACCAGGGAGAGAAAGAGGGTCAAAGGCAAGAGGTCAGCTTGCCCAGTGCTGCTGCCAAGATGCAGACTGGAAAGTGGGTTTGGTCACATAGAGGTCAAGCAGGCCTGGGACAAGGGCAGCTTCCAGGGTATGATGGATGTCAAACCAGTAGGACTGTCACTGTCAGAGAAGGTATTGGAGGAGATGCTTAAAAGGAGGTGCAGATGTTCCAAAAATGCCAGCAGGAGCAAAGGGACTGTCCTTACCCAAGGGAAAGTGGTTTGTGAGCGAAGCCACAGATCCAGGCCTTGTAAGATTGACTTAACATCAACCCCTCATTCTCTATCCTTGTCCCACACTGTGGCCTTAGAGCTGGGACCTTGGCATAAGCACCTGAGTCTACACAAAAAAATTCTGGCACACTGCTCGCTTCAGCAGCACATATGCTAAAATTGGACCGGTACAGAGAAGATTAGCACGGCCCCTGCGCAAAGACGACACGCAAGTTCATGAAGCGTTCCATATTTTTGAAATCTGGCAAAAAGTAAGCTGTTCTTGCCCCTGAGATGGTGGTACCCGTCAATTCCATTCCCATCTAGATATCAGGACCCCTACTGTATTATTGATAGAATGAAGTGCTGTGCTGGAGTCTGTTGTAAATTTAAGAATAAACTTTTGTAAAAAAAAAAAATTTGGCACATCAGTTACATAGTCAGAGAATCTGAAGTGTGTGTCCTGTGTCTCATGTCAAAGAGGTATAGCAGAAGGTATTTCTCTCCACTCTCCTGTCCTTCTCCTTTTCCTTCTCCTTCTTCTTCAAGAGAGAGGGACGGTGGGGTTGGGGATTTAGCTCAGTGGCAGAGCGCTTGCCTAGCAAGCGCAAGGCCCCGTGTTTGGTCCTCAGCCATGAAAAAAAGAAAAAGAGAGACAGAGGGACAGTGAGAGAAAAAGAAAAAAAATCAATTTTATTTAGTTTTTCATGTGTCTTTCGTTGCTCCAACACTTGGTTGAATATGTGGGGTTCGAACCTGCACCCTTACGCATGCCAGGCAAGCACCATTGCCACAGAGTCACCGCTCCAGCCCTCTCCACAATTCTTAAGCCTCTGTAGCACTAGCTGGGTGGGGGGACTCTGTACCGCCCTTCAGTCTCCTCCCAAAGGACCTATCTGGGATGGGTCCCACTCGTTCACAGCTAATTCCCAGTCCATATTGGAAATCAGCCCTTCTTTGTGATCATGGGTTTGGGGCTTCAGTAGCAATCTCCAGAATTGATTTCAACATTCTTCCCTAGTCCTCAGTCCTGCAAGTGTGAAGACACTTCGAAATTTCAGTGCCTTAAAGAGACCCTGGCTCAACACTGTGCATGAAGTTGCATCACAGTGTCCTAAGAGAGCACAGTTACTCTAGAAAAATAGCTATCTCCTCCCCTTGGGGTGCCACCCTTCACCCAGCCAGAACACCTTGACATTATTTGAGGTGGAGGAAGTAGGATGTCAGGAGGAGAGGTAAGGGAGGCTAGAGGCCACTGGAGACTGGGACTTATCTGTGACTGCCCTGGGTGATTAGCTTTGGGCCAACACTGTCTGTGTGGGTGTCACTTCAGCGCCAGACTCTCTCCCCTCACAGGTCAGTTGGAATAATGAATGAGCTGACACTCGAGCTGGGGCAACAGTCCATGGGGCAGGGCAGGCAGATCCACAGAGAAGGCGGGTGGGCGGCCCATAGCAAGGAGCCTGGGTGACAGACACCTTGTCAGAGAATTGCTAGCACCAGTGAGTGCTGAGGATATCCCCAGAGAAGGACTCAAATCCTTTAGGAGGAAAATGGAGAGAGGCGGGAAACCCAAAGTCTTTCATGAATCGCTCTCAGGAAGGACTGGCCATTCCCTGCCCCTGCCACTTCAGATACTGGCCCCATTGTTAAGGTGCAACCTGGCACTTTCTCTAAAGTGGCTAAAATTTGGCACATCCTCCCAGGCTTTCCTGGTCAGATCAGGTGACCATTTCCCTGAGACATTTAGAGAAAGAAAGGATTACCTGGCTCTCCCCGCCCCTGTGCAGGCAGGTGAGGCTAAATCCATTTAACTGACCACCTCTGCCAGTTTACAAATAAAACAGAAGCTATAAATGCTGCCTTTGTTCAACTGAAGCAGCCCTCTCAGCAGCCAGCTTAGATTAGCAATTTGTCCTTTGTTAGAGGATTAGCAGAGCCTCATTGTCTTAATGTTTATTTATCAATTTGCATCTTCTAGCAGTTTCAACCCAGCTGCAGGCCTCAATTCTCCCACATCCATAATTTCTAATCAGGGCTGCTCATTTTACCTCCTGTACCAAGGACCTAGCAAAGCTGGATTGGAGCGCACCAGCCTGAAACCCATGCAAATCCTCCAGCGCTTTTCTCCTGCTCAGGTTCAAGGGATTTGGCCCAACCTGGCGGCACAGCAGGGGAGAAGAGACGGTTCAGCCAGACAAAGGGGCCCTTTCTCACCTGTAAATGTGCCGTTTCTAACACAAAAGTCTGCACTAATGAGATCTGTGGAATAAATAGTGTCCTAATTTTGATGCTAATCTGCCCTCGAGTGGTTGGACAAGTTGCTCCAAGCCTGAGGGTTTCCTTTAGATTTTTGGCATGCTCGTGTGGATCCAAGTGGAGTAGACGTAAAGATGACCTCTCCAAGATGAAGATATACTGGGCAGGGTTCTCCAGAGGGGCTGACCAGTGCTCATCACTTTCTCCCAAAAAAACACACTGTCTATGATTCTTCACGGGAGAAGCCCTTAGTTTCAAGTTAAAGTGCTTGCCTCCCATGCTCGAGGCCCTGGGTTTGATCCCCGGCACCACAAAAAAAAAAAAAAAAA
>PVKS010016441.1:0-11671 GCA_004027875.1 Aplodontia rufa | reverse complement strand
GCATGGTGGCACTTGCCTATAATCCCAAGACTCAAGAGGCTGAGACAGGAGGATCACAAGTTCAAAGCCAGCCTCAGCAATTTAGCAAGGCCCTAAGAAACTTAGTGAGATCCTGTCCAAATTTAAATAAATAAATAAATACATAAATAAAGGTTGGGGATGTGGCTCGGTGGTTAAGCGCACTTGGGTTCAGTCGAGGTACCAAAAACAAAAACTTTCCTATGTTTTTCAAAGCTGCAAAAGTTATTTTCCCAAATGAAAGCTTATTTGAAATAAGCAAACTATCCTGTTATGTTGGCCTTCCTGGGGCATCTCAGAGGGATGCACTGATTCTGTAAGACACAGCCCAAAACTCCTGGATTAAATAAAGGCATCCAGGTATCTTCCCTCAGCTTGGATGCTGACACCTACGTACCAGGCAATCCACCAGGTACCAACCATGGTCTCGCTTCCTAACTCCTATCTTGCATAGTCTTGCAGCAGACATTTTGGAAAGACTTCTTTCGAAACTTTCCATAATTTGGAAATGTAACAACAAACCCTTTCAATGTGTAAAACTATAATGAAAAATAAAATCTTGTTAAAAAAAAAACACACAACTTTCCACAAGTCACCTCTCCATGCATCAACATTCAGAAAAAGACCTTCACAACTAGGCTTCAGTTTAATGTTTCAGTTTAATTTCTCGTCGCTGACCCCTAAAAAAAACTTTCACCTTTCACCTCCAGCTAGTCTGAACCACTTACCATCCTTAAGCAGATCTAAAGTCCTAACTCTCCTTTGTTACACTAAGAATGCTGGCTTGGTCATTGTGACCAACTTCAGACTGCTTCAGCCTTTCAAGTTCAACCAGTGGAGTCTTTACATGTTTGCTGCGATACTGGCTCGTCCTGCAGTATGCATGTGCACACACGTGTGCGTGTTGTTATTTGGGATTGTGAGCTTATATTATATGGGACTTTATCTGTCTGAATTCTGTGCATTGGTAGTACATCTCTCCAGATCAATTCTTCATTTGTTTCTATTAGGTTCCCCAAACCACAGAGTAATATCAAAGCACTATACTTGCATAAATGAGTAAGCTTTGGGTGCTCCTGGACCACCTGGGTAGAATCAATTTAAACCCCAAACCTCTGTAAGAGATCTATTGCTTTAGATTCTCACAGGACACATCCTAGTCCCGCCAAATCTGAGATCAAGTTCCCTTTTCTTAATTCCTGAGAGATTACTTTTCCTCCTCAGTCCCATCCTTTCCCTAAGAGAGTGTTTTTTTTTTTCCAGTATTCCAGATTTATGCAGGTCTCAGTTTCCCTTGATTCCTTGGGCATTAAAAGTCATGCTCCTACAGGGCTGGAGCGGTGGCTCAGCAGTTACAGCGCTTGCCTGGCATGCGCGAGGACATGAGTTTGAACCCCAGCACTACATACGCAACAAAATGTCAGGGATGGGGGAAGCCCTGCTTCCAGCCAGGCACAGTGGCACGCACCTATAATCCCAGCAGGAGGATGACAAGTTTAAAGCCAGCTTCAGCAACTTAGCGAGGCCCTAAGCAACTTAAGCAAGACCTTGCCTCAAAATAAAAATTTTTTAAAAAGTTGATGTTGTGGTTCAGTGGTAAAGTTCAACCCCTGGTACCAAATAATAATAATAATAATAATAAATCATGTTTGCTGGCTAGAGAGACCACCAAATCAGTGTCCTCTTCTCCTTGTAGACCTTGAGCATTTCCTCTACACTGTTATGAACTCAGTTATATAATTTAAAATATTTGTTATACTTTATCCAGAATTCTTAAGTGTTTTATAATAAGAGGTAGACAGAGTTCGGGCTGTTAAGTTCTGCAATACTTGTACCACTGTTTCTTCCACTGGAGTTTAAGTTCCCACGTGTTTTTCTTTATATTATACACCTCACACCTAAAACTGCACCAAGCACATTTCAGATGGCCAACAGAGTGCGTGGTAGTCACACCTGTAATCCCAACAACTCATGAGGCTGAGGCAGAGGACTGCAAAATTGAGGCCAGCCTGGGCCACTTAGTGAGACTCTGTCTCAAAATAAAAAAATAATAATAAAAAAAGAGCTGGGGATGTAGCTCAGTGGTTTAGCACCCCCAGGTTCAATCCCCAGTACTGCGGAATGTCAAGGAACAGGAACACATGACAAATGAATGACAACTGTCCTGTTCCTTTCATGTAATGACATTGCTGCTTTAGAGTTGAATGGACCGTTCTTGACCCTGCAACGAACCAGCTATATGTCCCTGCAAAATTATGTCTCCGAACCTCCATTTTCTGATGTGCAAATGTGTAAAATCCCTGTCTGTGAGTGGGAGGATTAATAATGCTTCATGCACCCAGCATACTGCAGGTGTGCACTCAGTTATAATGTGGGCCCAGAGGACACACAATGAATGCTTTCTACCTAGTGAAAATGGCTAAATCTGATATATAAAAATCCTTCTGTTGTTCGATGTAAAGTCTTGCCGACACCTTGAGTTATATAGACTGGAACCAAAGAAACTATTTTATTGAGTAACTATTAAGAACTTTCACATTTATTTCAAAATTTCTTCCAAATCTGATAAATCAGAGAGAAACAACTTTATTTAGTTTTTCACATGGCCTTAGTTGCTCCAACACTTAGTTGTGTACGTGGTGTTGGGGTTTGAACCCGGGTCCTCGTGCTTGCCAGGCAAGCGCTGAAACCGCTGAGCTACCACTCCAGCCCCAAATCTGATAAATCAAATATTATTCTTTTTCAAAGAACTTCAGAGAGGTTAAACGACTTGCTAGGCTTGCCCAGTAAATTCAGGGGGGAAAAATATAGTCCTGGATCTATCTCTATGTCAGTCACCATAAGCTAATCAAATCCTGGATGGGCTGTCTTCAGCTGTGTCAGTAGCCTCAGACTTGAGACAACTTGACCGATCTGTCAAAGGAGCAATTTGGGAATAAAGACAAAAGCGTGACTACCAAGGCTTCTCTGTCACTCACAACTTCCCCACACTGGGCAGCCTCACCTTCACAAATGCCTGGCTCCCTGGGGCATCCAGCCATCCTGAAGACCTTGAAAACTGGCTGAGAGGGCTGCCTGGGTTTCCATTTGCAAGGTATTTTGCCACCCATAACAGGAGACAAGAGGCCAAGGAAGCAGAGAAAGAAAAAAAAAGATAGGAAAGTTAGCTTTAACAAACCGGGGCTGGAGCAGTGGCTCAGCAGTTACGGCGCTTGCCCGGCACGCGTGAGTACACGGGTTCAAACCCCAGCACCCATATACACAACCAAGTGTCAGAGCAACGAAAGCCATATGAAGAACTCAATTAAAAAAAAAAATTGAAAAAAAAAAAGAGAGAGGGATAGTGAGAGAGAAAGAATCAATTTTATTTTAGTTTTTCATCTGGTTTTTGTTCCTCCTACACTTGGTTGTGTGTGTGGTGCTGCGGTTTGAACCTGGGTCCTGGCACATGCCAGGCAAGTGCTCCAACCTCTGAGCCCCCACTCCAGCCCCTACAGCAGGTTCTTGATGGTGCACAGCACAAATTAGTGAAATATGGGGATGGTTGTTTTTTCATCTTCATGTGTCTGATGCAGCTTATACAAATAACTGTTCTATTGATTGAATACCACTCTATAATAGGAGAAAAGCTGCAGCTGTTTGGTTGTCATTCTGAATGCTTCAAACTAAATACAATTTTTTTTTTTTTTGTACCAGAGATTGAACCCAGGGAAAACTCAACCACTGAGCCACATCCCCAGCCCTTATTATTTTTAAATTGAGACAAGGTCTCACTACGTTTCTTAGGGCCTTGCTAAGTTGCTAAGGCTGGCATTGAACTTGCCATCCTCCTGCCTCAGTCTACAGATTTGCTTGGATTACAGGAGTGCACTTCCTGCCCTGCTCAAAGTAAATACATTTTTTATTAGGGAAAAAAAAAACTTTACAGCCATCCCCTCACTTCTAATTCATGACCATCCTAAGAAACAGAGACTATTATTCCTGTTTTACTAATGATAAACTGAGGCCCAAAGAGGTTACGCAATTTGTCCAAGGGCACACAATACTCATTGAGCAGAGCAGAGTTTGAATGCAAAACCAGATAGTATCTGTGCAGAATCCATAAGCTGTTATGCTGCCTCTCAAGTCTTTCCTCTTATCATTATCATTGTCACTACCAGTAAACGGTGACAAAACTGGGCAAGGCAGAAACAGGTATAGATGGGCAAAGGGCTCAGAGATCCAAGTGCACCTGTTTGAGGATCTAGACTGAGCTAGCAGAAGACAGCAGCGGGATTGTCTTAGTTCATTTCCCGCTACTGCAAAATAATATCTGAGAATGGGCAATTTATAATAAACAGATATTTTTACTTGGCTCATAGCTCTGGGGACTGTGAGCACGGTGCAGCTTCCAGTGATGGCCATGGTGCTACATCATCCCATGACAGAAGGCAGAAGGGCAAGAGAGCAAGGGGCAGCTAACTCACTTTCATAGTGACCCACTCCTGCAAAATGGCATTAATCATGAAGGCTTTGCCCTTGTGACCTCATCACCTCTGATTAGAACCCACCTCCCAACACTGTCGCATCGGGGATGAAGTTTACAATCCATGCTTTTGCAGGAAGAACACATTCAAACCATGATTATCTGGAAACAACCAGGCCTCCAGGGCTGGAAAGCACCTACCTGCCTTCAAATTAAACCTTTCCTAAAAAAAAAAAATACTTGAAACAGAGCTGGGCAAGGTGGTGCAGGCCTGTAATCCCAGCAGCTCCAGAGGCTGAGGCAGGAGGATCACAAGTTTGAGGCCAGCCTCAGCAACTTAAGGAGTCCCTAAACAATTTAGTGAGATCCTGTCTCAAAAATAGTAAACTAAAAAGGGCTGTGGATGTGGCTCAGTGGTTAAATGCCCCTGGGTTCTATCTAGGCTCTAAGCCCCAAGCAGACGGCAGAACAGTCCCAAGTATTTCCAAGCAAATACATATGCTATGTTTTATATTTATGCACCATGTGATGTTTCAAAGGAAATCTTAAACCTTAGGAGCTTAAATTTTAAAGGGGAAACATACTATGAAAGTAAGGACTTGGGGAAAACTTCTTGGTGAAGATGGACTGCAGTTATCTTTGAGATGCTGGAAAACAGGGGACCAGTGACAGGACTCAGGTGGACATTTGTGGGTTCCTTGGGAACTTCCATCTCAGTGGCATAATTTAAAAAAAAAGAAAGAAACAATTTAGGCTCCCAGAGTAGCCCAGCAAGGCAGCAGTTACAGGAGAATGACTGGTAACCTGTCAGTTGAGTCAGCTCCTATGAAACAAACCAAATTTCTCACTTCCTTAAGAACATCACTGGGAAGCACTAAGGTGAAAGGTTGGCTTGGAAACAGTGAGGGTCCTGGCCCTGGAATTTTTTGACAAGATGGAGTCAGGAAAAATAAATTAATGTGCGCTGCAGGGTCAGCTGTGGAACTGTGAAAGAATGCCGGCCTTGGTTGCAGGAAGGGAAAGTGTTCGCAGGCAGCTTCAATGAGGGCTTGGGGCTGCAGGAAATGCTGCTTCTTGGCCTCTGCCCCACCCCCTCTGCCATGTCATTAAACCAGAGGGGGCGGGAAGGAGGCCCCTCCGCTTTCTCTTCTGTGCTGCTCAGGACAGCAAATGTGCTTCTTTGCACTCACAGTGGAATCTTGGTCCTGTGTTAGTGTAGAAAGAATTAGGATTGGAAATACTTCATCTCAGTAGAACAGAATCCAGATGCATCCTGGGAAATTCTAAAATTCAGCTGGGGCGGATTAACACACTTGACTATAGCAAGAAAGTTAAAGCCCAAACTAATAATAATCTGATCCCAAAATTGGCCCCTTCTCTTTTCATCCTGATCAAGAAAGAGCCCAGAACACTTGGGAGATGTTAATGTTTAACCAATGTGCTTTGCTGTATTATAATTATGTTTTTGTTCATTTACTACCCGGTACCTAATAACTTGTATATTCAAACCTGTCACCAGAAAACTGGAAGCATATTTAAGAGAAAAGCAAATCAGAGGCTTTCTCTGGAATCGAGTTGTCCTAGGAATCATTACTAAGTGCCACAGCCTTAGGGCTGTAGGTGGGAAGATCACTTTTCCTTAAGCAAAAATTCAAACAATCGCCTGACCTTACCACAGAGGAGTAGAGCAATGAGAGATTCTCCTACCAGAGAGGTCTTTTCCCTGCAGACTTCAGTAAGGACCAGAAACCACAACGAAGGAAGGCAAACTGCTGGGCTTGGTAGCACACACCTGCAATCCTAGCTACTGGGGAATCTGAGGCTGGAGAACCCTGAGTTCTAGGCCAGCCTGGACAACTTAGGGAGGCCCTGTTTCAAAGAAGAAGAAGGAGAAAAGGAAGAGGAAGAGGAGGAATGAGGAGGAGGGGGAGGGGGAGGGGAGGTGGAGTGTGGAAGAGGGAGGAGGGGAGGTGTGTGTGGGGGGGAGGAATGCAGGATGTTCTAGGCTAAAGGCCTGGAGAAACTAATTTCCCTTACAGGAAAAGTTTGCATGCAAAAGAAAGATGTAATTCCTAAGACGCACCTGAATTACTACTAACTCCAGGAAACTAAAGGAAAAAATAATTTGCAATTCAAATTAAATAAATGACCCATCAAATTACTCAACACACTCCTGAACCTGAAGGAGGCAGGATTCAGCAGACAGAAGTTGGGTAGGAATTAGTGGGCTCTCCTTGAAAGTCCCTCTCAGTTGGCTGAATGTGCTGCTCCCTCAGGGAAGCAGAGGGTTGGAAGCCATAATAACCCCACAGCTTAAGGTTGCCCCAACTCTACAACACAGCTCAATGCAAAGAGGCAGGCAGAGACTGGCAAGAACCTGAAATTCCATAGCTATATCTCATTTGTTCTTACACACATCGTATTTGTCCTTATACCTAAATAGGGATTAATTTTTCAATGAGATAATTTATGCTCATCAAAATTTACCCTTTTCATTGTACAGTCCTGTAAACTTTTTTTCTTTTCTTTTTCTTTCTTTTTTTTTTTTTTTTTTTTTTGAGAAGGCTCCCCTGTGTTGTCCAGGCCAGTCTCCAGTCTCCAGCTCCTGGGCTCAAACAATCCTCCTGCCTTAGCCTCCCAAGTAGCTAGGACTACAGTTATGCACCACCATGCCTGGCTCCTCTACTTGGACATGTGTATGGTTGTGTGCCCACTCCCACAACCAAAATATAGAACAGTTCCATCAACCCAAATATTTCTTCAAGCTTAGTACTCAACCACTTCTCTGTCCCCACTCTGCCCCTGGCAGCTGCTGCTCTGTTTTCTGTCCTGACACTTTTACCTTTCTCAGATAGTCTTAAAAAAAGAATCATATGGGGCTGGAGGGGTGGTGGCTTGGTCGTTACGTCACTTGCCTGGCATGCATGAGTATGCGAGTTCAAACCCCAGCACCACATACAGAACGAAGTCTCAGAGTGACAAAAGCCACATGAAAAACTAAATAAAATTGATTCTCTCTCTCTCTCTCTCACTGTCTCTTAAAAAAAATGGAATCATATGGTCCTTTTAGAGCCTGACTTTTTCCACACATTTGAGATTCATCCATGTAATTGCAGGTATCAGGAGTTCGTTTCTTTTATTTTTCTTTCTTTTTTAATCAGTACCAGGGATTGAACCCAGGAACTCTTAACCACTGAGTCACATTCCCATCCTTCTTATGTTTTATTTTCAGACTGGGCCTTGCTAAGTTGCTGAGCCTGGCTTTGAACTCGAGATCCTCCTGCCTCAGCCTCCCGAGTCACTGGGATTAAAGGCATGCACCATTGTGTCTGGTGGATACTAGTTCTGTTTCAGATGTGTGATTTGAAAATACCGTTTTCCCTCAATATCCCTGAGGGATCAATTCCAGGATTCCCTCTCTGCCCAAAGATACCCAAATCTGTATATGCTCAACTCTCTCCTATAAAATGTAGAATTTAACTGACTTGGTGGCGCATGCCTATAATCCCAGAGGCTCAGGAGGCTGAGGCAGGAGAATTGCAAGTTCAAAGCCAGCCTCAGCAATTCAGTGAGCCCCTGGGCAACTTAGAAAGACCCCTGTCTCAAAATAAAATTTTAAAAGGCTGGGGATGAGTCTCAGCAGTTGAGTACTTCTGGGTTCAATCCCTGGTACCAAAAAGAAAAAAAAATGTAGAATTTGCATGCACATGTTCCCATAAATTTTCAATTGTCTCTAGATAACTTACAACACTTAATGCAATGCAAATGCTAGTAAGTACTCATTATACTGTATTATTTGGAGAATAATGACAAGAAAAAAGGTGTGAACATGTTCAGTACAGATGTAATATTTTTCAAATATTTTCAATCCATACTTGGTTTAACCCATGGAAATGGAATTCATGCATACAAAGGGCCAATTGTGGGACCTGGAGTGGTGGCTCAGTGATTACGGTGCTTGCCTGGCAAACCCCAGCACCACGTATGCAACAAAGTGTTGGAGCAACGAAAGCCACATGAAAAATTAAATGAAATTGATTCTCTCTTTCTCCTCTCTCTCTCTCTCTCACTGTCACTCTCTTAAAAAAAAAAAAAAACCAAAGGGCCAATTGTAATTTTTCCTGGTTTGTGGTTTGTCTTTTAATTCTCTAATTGTGTTAAACAAGAGTCTTTATACTTCAAATTACACTAAGCTATGATATGAGGTAGTGTGCTTTGAGTTTGCTCTACTAAGTGTATGAAAGAGAGACACCTTAAGAGTTGATCAGCACAAATGGATCTTCTCTTCTGGGGACAAATCTAGCTGCCGTTATTTCCTAGCCTGGAGCACAGCCTCTGGTATACTGCAGAGCTCAATAAAGAGTTACTGATTCAATCACTGAATGAGGAACAGTGGCAGCAGAGGGCATACGATGGGAAATACTGGTAGAAAAGAAGGCAGTGGCTGGAACTGGACGACCAAGCTAAGAATCATAAACTTCATCCTGCAAACAATTGGGAGGCCCCGAGTGGGCTTCAAACAAGAAAGTAATGGGATAATATTTGCAATTTTGAAAGCTCACACTGGAAGTAGCATAGAAAGTGAGTAGGAAGGGAAGCGACACTAATACTGAGACCGATGGGGAGGACACCAAACATTACCAGACTTGAGATGAGTGGCCGAAATACAGACACAACAGCAGGGGCAGAAAGCAAGAGTCAGATATCAAAGATGTTAATGAGGCACAGACTGTCATTTTGCCCCAACATCATATGAATTTTGAACCTTTTGACCAATGCACAGCATTTGGGGGAAGAACAGAGGAATTTGTGGGGAACCACTGTGCATGATAAAATCCTTCCTGCCAGCTCCCATGCAAACATACCCACACCCCTTCCTAATCATTACCCCACTAGACTTTATAACCAAGTCTCTTTTCTGACATTTTCCATTTGCTCACCTTCCTGTTATGCCTTTTGAACGTATGTGTGAATAAATTACAATTTCTTTGAGTCAGAAACCTGAGTACATTCTACTAAGATAATTATGGTATTGAAATTAAACAGGCAATTGATCTGCTTAGGATGGCTGCAACACAAATGTAGGAATAAGCAACCCGCTCTTTTTATGCTACCCAATAAAGTCCTGTAAATCACTTCCCCCTGCCCTTATCTGTTCATTCAGTGATTGTCCAAGTGCTAGCACACACAGACGTTCAGAGCCAGGACCAGTGTATACCATTGGGAGGCTGCCCTGCTGACATCTGCTTTCAGAGGACTCTCCAAGAAAGGAACAAGAAGTGTCCAAAATTGGGGTCTGCCAGGAATGGGGGCGCATACCTGAGGCAGGATGATTGCAAGTTTGAGGCCATCCCTCAAAACTTAGTGAGGCCCTAAAGCAACTTAGCAAGACCCTGTTTCAAAAAACAAAACAAAACATAAAAAGGACTGGGGATGTAGCTCAGTGGTAAAGCACCCTGGGTTCAATTCCCAGTACCAAGAAGAAAAAGAAAAAGGAAGAAAGAAGAAAGGAAGAAGGAGGAGGACGAGGAGGACAAGAAGAGGAGGAAGGAGGAGAAGAGGAAGAAGAAGAAAAGGAGAAGAGGAAGAAGAGAAAGGAGAAGGTGAAAGGAGGAGGACAAGGAAGAGGAGGAAGAAGAGGAGGAGAAGGAAGAGGAAGAAGAAGGAGAAGAGGAAGAAGAAGAAAAGGAGGAAGAGGAGAGGAAGAGGAGAAAGAAGGAGGAGGGGGAGGAGGAAGAGGAAGAAGAAGGAGAAGAGGAAGAAGAAGAAAAGGAGGAAGAGGAGAGGAAGAGGAGAAAGAAGGAGGAGGGGGAAGAGGAAGAGGAGGAGGGTCTTACCCATAAAGTACAGCGGGACATCTTTAAGTAGACACTAGTATGTTCTCAGCTTCACGTCTTTGCGGCAATGCCTGTGGACTGGTCTGTTTCTGCCATCTGTCGTTGGCAGCCCTGGTTCACTATCAAGAATACTTAACAGAAGCAGGAAGGTTCTAGACCCAGGTTTGCTCTTCATTAACTATGAGAAGTCACTTAACTCCCCTGGCCCCAGCGTCCTCATTTTACAGATGACATTAGACTAAAACTTGATTATCTTTGAAGTTCCTAATTAAACAAGAATCCGGCAATAAACCTAACTTTGGAGGAAACATCCTAATTTATAACCATTGATTTTAGTGATTAGGGCAATAAATGTCTTTCTAAAGATTTAAAAGAGGGAATGCTTTTTATTGTGTCAGTGGGGCAAATTAATACTTTTCATTATCCATTTACAACTCATCATCCAGAACAAAGAGGAAAATTCTGATGTCTGTTAACAAAGTACATTTATTTGCTTGTTTTTTTTTTTTTTACAAAGAAGACTTTTTTATTTGTCATTATGAAAAAATTTGAATTTTAAACAAATTCTTGGACTGGTGGCTCATATCCATTAGCTCATTAGACTTTAGTGCCTGTCTTATCCCCCATGTTGGAGTGAGGTTCTGACCAATACCCCACCACTAGACACACGCCAATCTCCCAGGGTCACGGTACAGCCAGCTAAGGAACCTGGCTGCTTTCAATGCTGCTTATTTTTAAGAGTTTTCAAGAAGAATTCCTGAAACAGAGTTGCTCATGGAGATCATGCCTGAAAAAGGAATGATTAACAGTAGTTTTATGGTGCCTGGATCACTCTGCTTTCTCTCCCCTTTCCCTAACACACACTTCGAAGGACTTGGCTCAGGGTCTGGCCTTCATCCCTTCTCCAAACACATTACCAGAAAGAACTTCCCAGGTGGACGTGAGCTTACAGGCACAAAAACCAGATCCCTGAGAATGTCCCTAAGAGACAAATACTAGGATAAACAACATATTCCTCTAAAGCAAAATTGAAGAATTTTAAATAAACATTGATATTAACACAAGGAAACAAGCAGTTATATTTGAATAAAAAATAAAATTAAAATCATAAAAAGGTAGTTTTCTACCTTTTGTTGAATATACAACATGCAAAAACTGCAATAAGACACAGAATAGGTAGAAAAATAACAAAAAAGTATATGAATCAAGAGTTGGGACTGGAGCAGTGGCTCAGCGGTTACAGCGCTTGCCTTTTGTGTGCAAGGACGTGGGTTCGAATCCCAGAACCACGTACACAATGAAGTGTCAGAGCAATGAAAGCCACATGAAAAACTAAATAAAGTTGATTCTC
>PVKS010016440.1:0-43936 GCA_004027875.1 Aplodontia rufa | reverse complement strand
CTATTCCACTCCTGGGAATCTTTCCAGGGGATTTAGAATCAGCACATTACAGTGACACAGCAATATCGATGTTCATAGCAGCACAATTTACTATTGCTAGGCTATGGAAACAACCCCAGTGTCCCTCACTGGAAGAATGGATTCAAAAACTGTGGTACATTTATACCATGGAATATTACACAGCAATTAGAAACAATGACCTTGCAGCCTTCGAGGGTAAATGGAAGGTTATGGAAGAGATCATGATGAGTAAAATCAGCTTAACCCAGAGATCTAAGGGTTGATTGTCTCCACTTATCTGTGGAGGTGGGGTCTAGACCCTGGACAATGAGAAAGTTGGTCTAGTAGCATGAGTTAAATCCAGATAAGATGTAATGCTTTACAATCTAATACTTTTTTTAGAGTTATAATGGGAAGGGGAAGGGAGGGATAAGGGAGGGTAATTGGGGGGCACTCCTAGGGATAATTGCAATATCCAGAATATATACATATTTTATACACATTTTATATCATTTTGTTAAAATCTTGTAAGGTTGCTCAAAATAAAAAATTAAAAAAATAAAAATAAAAAAATAAAAACCTTCACCTATACTTGAAAGGTTTTTTACTTCAAGAGTTCTCTTTTCCTTGTCTTAATTATAGGGATTTTAAAAAACATTATAACTAAAAACATTTTATCTTAGATATATTCTCCTATTAAAACCTTAGTGGGCAAAAGCAATTTTGGGCATGCCATTTTCCCTTTCCATTTTTTGTTCTTTACTATTTTTTAAAGAATATGTATGTGAGCAACCATAAGCATACTATGTACATTTCTATTCATGTGTGTTCTGTATGTGTCTGTTGAGGGTCGTCCATTTGGTTGGATGACATTCTTGGACCTTGGAAGCAGCCCTTATCTGCGCTAGCAGCCAGCCAACACACTGAGCACCGGCTTTTTTGGCCCAGTTGTTGGACAGATGAGACTTACGGGGCTATTTCAGAAAGGCTAGTTAAGGAAGGTTTTTGTGGAGTTAGTGTTAGAGAGGAGAAAAACTTTGTGAATTTTTGAGGGAAGAACATTCCATATAAACAAGGGGCAAGTGAGTAGGCCCAAATTGAGAGTTACATATTTGTTTACAACTTGAAAGTCATAAAATCTGCATATAGCTTAACAAAATTTTCTTAATAAAGACTGTATTGAATAGATTTTGGTATATAATGCAACTGGGAAATTTAGAAAGGAGTTTGGTGACTTTCTAAAAAATTTTGCTTAATTATGTGCTAATTGATAAAACAAAACAATAAACAAAAAACAACCCCCCCCCCATAAATTAGGTACAGCCAAAACAACTAGTAAAGACTGGGGAAATTATAAAATGATTCTATGCTCTTATTGTTTAGCAAATATCTTGAGTGTTTGTTGATGTTTGTAGAAATTAGAATTAGAAATAACTAGTCACTTAATCAGAGGATTTGTTTCTGAAAAAGATATTTGCATATCAACAAAGGATAATGAATGAATAATAATATCAGTTATATTTTAATATAAAATACAATGTTAAATTCATGTAATTATATCTTTTATTATATCTTCATATTTTCATTACATATATGTATACATATATAAAATGTTGGTCAGGTATATAAAGAAAACTTAACCCTAGCCAGGAGAAGGTAAAGTTTTAATATATATATTATTTTATACATGTATATTTCAATGAAGAGTACGATATATATTTCTTTACTTACACATTCTCCTTTCATAAAATATAATTTATTAGTTGATCCTGCTGATGAATAAACTGGTTGAACATAAGAAAATATAACAAAACACCAACTCTATTGTTTTTTTAATTTACACTTTTAAAAATCTTTCAACATGAAGTCTTTCATGTACAAGTAGAGGAACACATACCATAACAATAAGGAAAACAGAATGAATTGTATCTTAAATCTGAGAACACGTTAGAGTTCAAATTTAAATTCCTGAATTCTTTTTGTGACTCTTCAGCCATTATGTGTATATTCATGTGTGTAAGACAGACATGTAAATATGAGTAACACATTGTACAGTGTACAGAATTTCCTGTTAAGTTCACATATAGGAAAAGGAGAAATAGGTTGTGACACAAAAGGAAATGAGATCAGCATTTTTTTGTGACAATTATACAGGAATGTAGAATTATCATCTGGGTCAAGCAGAGTCTATCAAGTCTCTATTTCTTAGCCAAAAGTCTCTTCATGAGACAGACATTAAAGAGCTGTTTACTCTGTCTGAAATAAGTTTCTAAGCTAAACCACAGTCTTAAATCAGAAGTTATTCATGATTCTATTATTCAAAAATCTCCTCAAACATATTTCACGCCCCTTTTCATTTTTTATTTTCATCAGTAGCAAACTCTTAGGATAATGGACTCCTTTCTGAAAACACTATTAAATTGCTTATTTGTCTCAAATATATTGTTTAACTTAAAGTGTATTTCAAGATTTGTACTATAGGTCTCTAGTTATTTATGTGCACTATATGTCTGCTTTTATTAGATTTTTATAATTTTTTAAGAGAGAGAGAGGGACAGTGAGAGAGAGAGAGAGAGAAAGAGAGAATCAATGTTATTTAGTTTTTCATGTGGTTTTCATCGTGTACGTGGTGCTGGGGTTTGAATCCGTGTCCTCATGCATGCCATGCAAGCACTGTAACCACTAGCCACTGCTCCAGCCCGTATCCTTGTTTCTTGACCTTTTTTTTTAAAATGCTATAAAATACACTGTCTGTAAACATCTATCTCATCTATCCCCCTGCTTTTGATTTCCTTGTCTCTGTTGTCATATCATTTACTACAGGTGTGAGTGTGTGTGTGTCCGTGTGTGTGCACACATGTGTTTGTGTGATTTTATGGTACAGAAAGCACAACCATTCTTGGAACATACTGTATTACTAAACAAGTGGAAGAGAGTTGAATATAAGAGTTCAATGTGTAGATATAAAGTAGATTGTATGTGAAAAAGTAATAAAAAATCCCAAAAAGATATTTGGGATTGCTTGTTACATAGCATAATCTAGTATTTCCCAGCTAATACTCTAACTATGGAAAGTGAACTAATATCCTATTCAACTAAAATATTTCATTGCTTAAATAATGTAGGTGCATTATTATATAGATGCATATATATATATATATATACATATGTATATATATATGTGTGTGTGTGTGTGTGTGTGTGTGTGTGTGTGTATCCATTTAAGGATGGTTAAATTCAACTCTTAAAATAAAATACAGACCATAACAGAGATAAAATACAAAATTATGTATGCTAAATGCTCAGGCTTTGGAGCATGTTAAATTTTGTCAGCCACATTTTTCTTTTTAATAGAAGGAATATGCATTGTATAAGGTGGTTGCAAGAAGTACACAGTATGTGTTATTAAAGTGTCTGTTACACAGAAATGCAATAAATGTTAGAAAGCATTTAACCAACTCATTAGTTAAATAAATATCTTAGGAGATTCCTCAGTTTTCACAGTGAAAACACATTTACGAATACAAAACATGTTCATACCATATATGTATTTCTTAAAATATTGGCAAAATAAATTTTACTCAAATAAAAATAACAACTAAGAAGTTTTCTTTTTGTTTCCAGAGTTCCAAGCAGATAATATTATAAACATGGTACTGTTTGGATCCAGTTTGGACCATTAAAGACAAATGCTACAGCAGCTGGAGCATTTCAAGTGCCAATCCACTAGAACTTTTTCAAATATATCTTCTGAAACTCCCTGTAATTATGGCTTTGTAACATGTCATTTTTCTGCTTTATTAGGATCACAACTGTATAGTTAAGTGTCATATAATTTTTTTCTCTGAAACTGTTTTTAAAGTATGTTACTGTAAATGAATGCATAAAAGAAAATAAAGATTCAACAATTTTCTGGAATAGAAAATTCAAGCATGTCTTTGTCGGAAATAAAACACATGATTTTCAAAACAGAATGTTTAATATTTTCCCTTTTGACATAAAAAAATCTTGTGAATGTTCAAACTGACCAAATTCAGATGTTATATATCAATCTTTAGAATAATAATGTGAGATATATATATTTTTTACATTGTGGAACATTCTGGCAAAATAATCAAAATTTTATAGTAGTTCAAAAATCTTTACTCTGGAAGAACATTTAATAATGAAAAGAAAAAACATAAAAGTACATCTTCAATACATAATTTATGGATCTTCCATTTTGGTTAATAAATATATGGGAGAGCACAAAGTGTTGAGTTTTACTTTTGTAGCTCTTTTATTTTCATATATTGATTACCATCAAGAAGATGAAAATATATTGGTTGAAATAGTAAAAGCAATGAGATGAATAAATGAAGGGCTCTTCCTATCCTGATTTTGTTTATATAATGATTAAAATGTGTTGATATACAAAACACCTGCAAATATTGAGTGTTGTTATTGTGTTAGGTTTCCATTGCTGCTGTAACAAACGACCATCAATCGAGAAAGGTGTTTGTTTATTATCTTACTCTTCTGGATACGGGAAACAAGCAAACAAACAGGAAAACACAGGTGTTACAGAGTAAATTCAAGGCGTTGGCAGGCTGTGTCTCTCTGAATGAGAGTGAAGAATCACTTGCTCTCTTTTCCTGTGTCTGGGAGCTGCCTGCATTCCTGAGCTCAGGGAACCATAGTCTGTCTCAAGGCCAGTACTGTAGTATCTTCTGATTTTTCTTTCCATCTTTCTTCACAACATTACCTTCTCTGACTAACTGTAATGTTTTGCCTTAAAAATACCGTTACATGTAACTCAAGTTCATCTAGTTAATCTAAGCTATTTTTCCCATCTCAAGATGCTTTACTTAATCAAATCTGCAAAGTCCGTTTGCCATGTAAAGTAAGTACATTCACAGTTTCCAGGGTCAGGAATTGGAAATTCTCAGTGAGCAATTTATTCAGCCTACTATGTTGATTCTTTATTTTTCTGAGAAACCTAGATACTTGAAGTAGTAGACACTTCATCAACTAATATGAATATATTTTAGAAGTGAAAAAATAAAATATTGATAATTCAAAACTAATAATGTAGATTCATCAAAACACTCCAAATGTAAGAGTTATATATATTTTTATAATCATCATGTGGCTTTCAACTTTTCTAGAGTTTATTGGGAAATTACGCATTCCACTGAGAGAAGTCCCCTCAATCTTAGAGCCATTTTGGCCAACTCATCTAAAGGCAAATTATTCAATAGAAAGTCAGCATCTTATACAAATTGAGAGAGTCTATGATAATACTATTCTTGTTATTTTATACATACATGGGGTGAAATAGGTAGTTTGCAAAGAAAAAATTAACTTGTAACAGATATAAGATTGCTGCAAAAAGCCAATTAAAATGTAATTTCAGATAAACAACATATAAATTTATAGCATACTAGGTCTCAAATTATGCATGAAACATACTTAGATTTAAAAAAGAAAATTGTGTGTTGTTTTCCTAAAGTTCAAATTCAATTGGCTATCCCTAAACTTTATTTGCTAAGTCTAAAAAACATGTAGGGAAACAGGGATCTATGTGGCCATGAACTCACTGCCATTATAAGAAAATTAAAGATTTTGAGGAAGTGGAAGATGTAAGAAGTAGCATATTTTGAGGAAATTCGAGGTTCTTTGTTCATTAAACAAATTAAGATGTTTTGAAAAATACAGAAGGACTCTTGCTCTTATAAACCTCTCAGAAAGTGTAGATACTGCAGTTGTACTGGACAAATTGCACCAACAGGAAATTCATGGAAGATGTAAAGGTAGCTAGCAAACTTGGGAAAATAGGTTGAACTGACTGATAATCAAAGAAATGTTGAAATAATGAGTTGTTTTTAAAAGCAAGTTTTATAAATGTTATGGTTTGGATGAAAGGTGTCCCCCCCAAAGCTTGTGTGAGACAATGCAGGAAGGTTGAGAGGTAAAATGATTGAGTTGTGATAGCCTTAACCCATTTATTTGACTGAAGTCAAGTAGGGTGTGTCTGGGGAAGGTGGGTCCTTAGGGTCATGGCTTTGTGGTAGGTGTTTTGTATCTGGTGAGTGGAGTCTTTCTCTCTGCTTCCTGGAGCCACAGCTTGACCCTCTTCCCTCTGCCACACTCTTCAACCATTATGTTCAGCCATACCTCAAGCCAAGGAATGGAGCCAGCTACCTATGGACAAAAACCTCTGAAACCATGAGCCCCCAAATAAACTTTTTCTCCTAAAACTGTTCCTGTCAGGTCTTTTAGTCACAGCAGTGAAAAAGCTGACTAAAATAATAAACCAAGATATAAAGATGGGCAGTGCTCAAATTTATCAATGTAGAAAAACTGGAACTCCCATACATTTTTCTGTGAAAGTCTAAATTAGTATAATAAATTTTCAAGGAATTACTGTGATACATATCTGAGCATACACACCAGTAATAGAAATATGAAATCATGATAAGAAATCTTCGTTCACCTTTGGAATTTGACTGAAGGATGTAGCCCCTTTGGCCAACTTCTTTTGGGGAGACAAATATCACTGTTCACTCAGAAAATGAAGTTAAATATCTATCCTCCATGTAGAATTCCTTGATAGAAAGCAATTTCTTCCTGTATGCCACAGGTCTATATTTTTCTTTTTCTTTTGAACTTTTACTTTGTTAATCCAAATTTCCATCCTATGTGGTCAAACTGGATCCTCTAAAACACCTTTATCCACTAAAATTTCATTTTCATTCTAAACTCAAAATAATTGTCCTTAAATGAGAAAACCATTCTGGGATATCCACTTTTTCCCCCCCCTCATTATTGTTCTTGAAAATTTTTTGGGTTCCTCTTGTTCTTAGGATGAAGACCAAAGATGAAAGATTGAATCATTGATTTGTGTGTTAGTCTTATTTTTTGCTGCTGTGATCAAAAGACTGACATGAACAATTTTAGAGAGGAAATGTTTAATTGACGCACACGGTTTCAGAGGTCCTCATCCACAGATGGCCAACTCCACTTCTGTGGATCAGAGGTGAGAAGAACGTCATGCTGGAAGAGTGTGGCAGAGGAAAGTAGCTCAGAACATCTCACCAGGTAGCAAGAAGAAGACACACAAAGAGAGAAAGAGAGTGCGCCCCTCAGTAAGGACAAAAGGACAAAATACACACTCAAAGGCATGCCCTCAGCGACCCTCCACATCCAGCCATACCTTACCTGTGTACAAACTGCCACCCTGTGAATCCCTATCAAGGGGTTAATGCTACAATTAGGTTAAGTTTCTCATATCCCAATCATTTCACCTTTAACCTTTCCTTCATTGTCTCACATATGAAGTTTTGAGGTGTACCTCATACCTAAACTTTTACAAGTTCACTCATTAACTAGCATCTATGACACCATCTGGTACTTGCTGCACACCTATGGCCTGAACTTCTTCAGTTCCCAGAGTTCCTTAGTGCTGTCTTCAGACAGAACTTTAGATCCTACATCTTTCTGTTCTCCATCTATTCGTTTGGTTAGCTATTACTTATTGATGTCACCCTCATGTTCTTGGCCTTCTCAGGAAATCCTTCTCTAATCTGGATGACTAGATAAAATATGGAATTATATGAGTTTTGAGTTTTGTTGCCCTGTGGTGTATTTTTTCTTCCTAGTGGTAACCACATTGGAAAATGTTGTCTTACTTGTGTGGTTAGTTGATTCATGTCCCTCTCACTCACTCAAGACTGAACTGCATAAGTGTAAGAATCATGTCTAGTTTTCTCTCGCTTGTGCAACCCATCTCAAAGAAGCTTACTGAATAATTAAATAAAACATTGATCTGTTTTCTACACACAATAATTGGCTGTTTAAACAACGTAAGCAGGCACCAGGGAGTTTCTACTAGGGTCTGATGAAGATTTAAATTTCCCCAAGTACCAGTGACTAAAGAAAAGTGATTCAAAGTGTCTATCAGCTCATGTTAACCCTGCCATCAGTGTTTTGATGATCACATGGAAACTTCAAAGCCATTTTTACCCTATTTCCCCAAAGTGGTTAGAGATACTCATTTACAGATTAATGAGTTGCACCCAGTTAGACAGTATTCCTTGGTGCTGAGATTAAACTAATTTGGTTAAGGCTATAGTTTCAATCCTAACTATAGTTGTGAAAAGTTGATTCAGCATAGATTAGCTACTTGAAACATTGAACTATGCATGGTTTCACAAGGAACCAGTAAAAAATAAAAATAAAAAATAAAAGAAACAGGTCTAATAGTTTGATGGGATTAAAGGAAATAATTTTTTAAGTGGAAACTGTTTCTAGAACTATAGCTATTCATCAACTTTCTCCTTTTTCCAAGTAACTATGAATACATGAGAACCTTATCTGTTGTATATTTCTCTCTTCCCAAGGCAAGAAATGACTAATTCCATACAGTAAAGTTGAGTCATCTTTAGAAATTTTAGTTGAAGTATCTTTGTATTTTTTTCTAATGATGATTTAAAAATAATTTGATAGAGGTAGGAAAATACCTAATGATATAGTTTGCTGCATGTACCAATTAGGTATTAGAATTGATTAGGAGTTAGGGGCTCTCATTATTTCTTTAACACTCATTTAACATATTTAATGATATGGTGCCTGGTATCTGCTGCCACAGTATTGCTTCTAGGCAGGCTAATCTGTACTCCTATAATGACACCCTGTGGCTGAATATATCAATAGCAGAAGGCTCACTTGATGTTCTCCTCTTTGACTTTTTGAAAACAATCATCACTGGACAATTCATTTTAAGTACAAGTAACAGTTAAAAATGACGTTAGTGATTGAAATCGATGGAATCAGGCTAACATGTATGAAGCTTCATGCTTAATGCATGAGCTATGAGCACTGTCTTTGTATATTAAAACACACAACACCAAATTCTACCATGCGGGTATGGATTGTTCCTTTAAAAATAGTTCAGAGCACTTCATTGAGCTTGTGACTCCTGCCACATGTTCATGCCTACAGAATTATTTGGAACCTCAGGATGATACAGTGTAATCTCCAGCAGTGGTGTTAGCACCTCTGCTTTACGAAGTTTAAATGTATCTTCTACCAAGTTGTATCCTGCTATCTCTGGGATTTAAAATCTGTTGCTTTCTTTCAGGGAACTCTGCTGAAATGGAAGTGTTCAATAGTTATACAATCAGATCTTGAATATTGAAATATTTTCATATGAAATATTTTCTTTGCTGTAAAACGAACGGAAACATTTCATTGCCAAGATGTGGGGTATTGCCTTCCTAGCATTTTTCTTCCCCTCCTTTCTGTGTAAATCTTACTGACTTTCGAGGTTGGTCACCTACCTCCCTTTTATCTTAACTCATGGTAAACAGTGTAAACCTCTGACCTTCTGAACATTTATTAAATTACTGTGTGTGCAGTTTAGTTGGAAGGGAGTCACTGTGATGTCACGAAATATATATGTATATATATTTCACTCAATTTAATATTTCTTTTCATTTCTATCATTTCAATTTCTACCTGTTCATCCTCGCAGATGAACACTGAGACTGAGCATCATATTGTTTGCTTTTTATAGTTTTTACAGAGCTCACAACAGTTGCCAGTGAGTAGCAGGTGCTTTGTTAATTATCCAAAATTACCTGGAAAAGAGAACTGAAATCATTATAATCCAGTTTATGCATATCCTCAGATTTAATATTTAAACATGCAAATTGCTTTTGATTCTCAGTAATTCCTTTATGGCTTAAATATATACTTATATTTCAATATCATTACAAAGCTGAGTACATTTTTTTGTGTTACAAATATTTATATAATGTATTTTCCCCATGTTTTATACAAGGTACAGAATGAATATATGTTATTAAATAATCTTCTTTTAAATTCATTTTTTTATTATTTCCTGCTTTCTATTACTGCTCTCAACATGATATAAGAAAATATCTTTACTTCCCTTTCTCATGGGTCTTGTCCTGAGTGTTTACCTTGGGTCAGGGTGAACCTATCTCTTACAGAAGTAAGTCTATAACCTATGTGATTTCCTCTGCCCTGGAATAGCTTGAAGTATGAGGAGGGATCAGGAGTGAGGGTGTTGGGAGGGTGAGAGTGCAAATCAGTGAATGAGTTGGGTGCTTCTACAGGCGAGCTGTCTGCATAATTATCCCGAGTCCTTTGTGCAATCTAAGTAGAACTTTCACCCATTCTCCGAGAAAACAAGCAATTAAAATCCAGCCATTGGGTTACATTATCAAGATATGAGAGACCTTGAAAAGTTAGTCGTATACTTGCTTTAAAATTAAATGTTTTTCTTTCTAATCACACTTTGAATTCACATCAGACTGACAGCAGCGTTGGCTCAGTGTTTAAGTTTTACAACTGTTATACCTTGTCCATAGTCCTGATGAGGCTTTTGAAAAGAATGATAAAATTTACCAACAACACAACCAAAAAAACACTGTGAATAAAGAAGAAAGAAAGAAGGAAAGAGAAAATGAAGAAAGAAAGAAGAGGAAGGAAGGAAAGAAAGAAGGAGGGTATGTAAGTTACAGGACTAACATAGCGCTTATATTTTCACTGGGCATTTTGCTCTCAATTCACATAAGTTAGTAAAGTGATCTGAATTGAAATGGAAAAATACAACTTTACTCACAATTCAATGATTTACAGAATCCAAGGTTTCAATCTGCATATTAAGATTGAATCTTTTGTGTTGGCAGAACTTTATAAAAATGACATATGAACCAAGGTAGTCTCACAAACAATTTTTAAAGATTTTCCAAATAAATAGTATAGCAACAAAAAGCATGACCTTCTGGAATCTGAAGTTTGAAACTGATGAACGAAATTGCAAGTCTGGGAGTGTGCGCATGCCTAATCCCTGTGACACAGAGCAGCCAGACCAAAGACAGTACCATGTAGCAGAAGAGAGATTGCTGAAAAACCTGATCATGCAGTCAACCAGAGGAGCTTGATTCGGTTTGCAATTGCACTTTGGGATGTTCAGAGTTTAACTTGCCAACCACTTCCAGCTCGTGCCTATACTCATTTTATGAATCGAATTATGGCCTAATGGCTGTAGAGGTGACAGCCACACACTGGGTAGCAAAATAAGGTGTAAAATATGTTTTTTAGTCATGGGGAAATAATCTCATCAGCCACAAGACTGAAATTACTGTAGCCTCATTGTCTGCAATATATGTTGACACTCAGTCTCAGCTGCCAACTGCTGATGACAATTATTGAGACTTGATTGGGGTTAACTGCTACTGCTTAAGGTTTCAGAATTCTCTAATTTCAGCTGACTCCGTGATTCAGTTCACTCAATACTGATTAGAAGTGAAGGGATGTGCTAAAGATTATACTGGAAGCACCCAATGCATTTTATTAGATAGGGTCATCCTTTCTAATTTATCTACATACAGGACTGCCTTAAATTTATATTTGACATACTTCCTCTCATTTCTTTCTGATACACGTTTGTGCATACATAAAGTTAATAGAGCTCCCCTTTCTGTATTTTTGAAATCAATATTATGTGTTCTAGGATACAATCTAATGGGTTCTACATTTTGATGTGCTGTCAAATATGATGACTTTATTATTATTAAAAAAAGACAATATCACAGCAATATTGTAACAGCTGTTAAACTTCACAAAATAAATGTCTTAAATATTCATAAATATAAACTAGATCAATTCATCCATCTTTTCTACCATCACTACACACCAAAATATTTATGTGCAGAAACAAATGTATGTTTGTTGTTTGAAATTAGTCAAATGGACCCAGTTTCAAAGAATAGCAAGTCTGAAATAAAATAATAAAATGTAAAAACAATGAGCTAGTTAATGAAAGGTACACCTTCCATACTAAACATAGTATATTTTTAAATGTATTGAGTTGGTCTTTAAATAAAAATTTACATGTATTAAATTACACATTAAAATCTAGAGAAATTTTTTCATCCCAAATGTCTTGCTTACAAATAAGTATTCTTACTAAACAGACATTAAAGATTGAGCTAATTCAAATGCAATTTTTTGCACTTAAAATCAAATTTTCAAAATGAATCATGAATCGATTTATTTCCATAGTCCACAGATTGGTCTTCTAAATGTTTTTCAAAAATCTCAAAATGATGATGAAAAATATTTGATTTCAATATAATCAAGGAAATAGAAGAAACCAGAGACCATAAAGACAAGTTATTCATACTAAAACTACCATGAACATGAAACATTTATTTTTATGTCAAAAAGATAGTTTTATGTTTCTCAAAGATAAAATAATTTCTTCCTTTGAAAATAACATTGCTTCATTTAAAAACACTAAGGAGAAGCAATTCCTGTTTTCTGTGCTAAATGAACACATGTTGTAAGATATTTGTATTAGAAATGGGTTGAAGATGTCTCCTTATATATTGTTCCAATTGATTACTTCTTTGTAGTAAGCTGGACTCATTTGCTCAAAATTTCACTGGTGCTAATTTAAAATTTTTAATATCCAAATTATTTTGAATATAGTCTAATAAATAGAATTTTAGCCATTTAGAGTCTGAGGTTTTTTGTACCCAAACAACCCCCCAACATCTAGTTGCCATAGATAAAATAAACTCCAAAGCTATGACACCCCAAGCTGTTGGAATCCCTTGGGGCTCTGCGACCCACAGACTCTTCATCTTACAGCTAAGCTGCATCATATGGATATGTAAACCCCATCTCCTATCTTCCTCTCCCCCAGGAATTCTTTGCCCTCCTCCTCCTTTGAGTGGCTGGTGGCTTCTGGAAGATCTGTTACTGTCAAGGATTTCCACTACATACAAACCTGTCAACTCATGGCCCAAGTACAGGTCATTGTGTGGAGGCATCACCTTAATCGACTGCAGATTCCCTCAAAATCACTACAATCTTTCCAGATAAGAAAGACCAAGGAAGTACTAGGGATTGAAGTGGAGCAAACTATATTCAATGCATGTGTGAATATATCAAAATAATCTACTATTATGTATAACTATAATGCACTAATAAAACATTTTAAAAAGAATGAGACCAACTTTCTTTTTGCTTGTTTTTGTTCTTGTTTTTGATACCAGGATAATTAAACATAGGGCTGCTTAGCCTCTGAGTCACATCGCCAGCCCTTTTTTATTTTTTTATCTTGAGACAGGTTCTTGCTAAGTTGCTTATGGGCTCAGGCTGGCTTTGAACCTGCTATCCTCCTTCTTCAGCCTCCCAACTTGCTGGGGTTACTGGTGTGTGCCACCACACCCAGCCTGAGACCAACTATTAAAATTGCTGAATATAAATTGAAAATCTTGGGCTTGGGCCCTATATTATCTATTTGACTATTTCCATTTTAATATTTTCCTTTTTGTTCTTCTGGCACGTCCTGGCAGAGGTAAATTATTTGACATGCTCCAATAGACTGAAAGAATATACTAACCTGTGTTTGCTCCACAGACATTGGAATTTTTCTTTCTTTCTTTCTTTTTTTTAACCAGTCATCTCCTCAAAGTTTTGAAGAAAAAGACAAATATGTTTTTTATTCTGAGTAATTCTTCTCCATTGGGCTTCAGCAATATCTAGAAAAGTTAATTCATACCTCAATATCAAGCAGAAGTAAAATAATTCCAGAGTTATTTTTAGTTTCTCATTATATGTAAAAGTATTTCGTACAGAATTTTAAATTTTATTCTGAATGAAAATTTGGGTTTTTTTAATTAGAATAAAAATACAAAATTTACCATCTTAATCAATGTTAGGAGTAAAATATGGTATTATTGACGATATGACTTTTCTACTTGCCAACTCTTTGGGAATTTCCATTTTGCATGATTAAAATTCTGTGGCCATCAGCAAGCAGTTGAAGGGGAGTTCCCCTTTCCCTCTCTTGCACTCGCTCTTATCAACCACCTTTTGATTTTCTGTTTCTAAAAATTTGATTAATTTAGACACCACTTATAAGTAGCATCATAAAATATTTGCCTCTTCATGATTGGTTTGTTTCATTTAGCACAATCTCCTTAAAGTTCCCTTTATAAATCTAAGTATTATTCCATTGTAGGTACGTAGCATGTTTTCTTTATCCATTCATGTGTTAGTGGATATTTAGTTTTCTTCTCTCTGTTAGCCAATGTGATGTTGCAATGAACATGGTATGTAAATATCTCTTTGAGATCTTATTTCATTTTTTGGACATATACCAATAAGATTTCTTGATCGTATTATAATTGCATTTTAATATTTTGAGGTAAATTCATAGTATTCTGTGTAAAGACTACTCTGTTTTACAGTGTAAAAAGGTTACAATTTCTCCATATCCTGCTCCAACACTTAATAAAATGTTTATAATCGCCATCTTGATGGGTATGAGGTGACAGCTCATGGTTTTAATCTGGAATTCCCTGGTGAGTAGTACTGTTTAGATCTTTTCCTGATACTCATTAATCATTTGTGTACCTTTGAAGAAATAACTGTTTAAGGCTTTTGTCCATTGTTTAACAGAGTTCTTTTTTGTGATTGAGTTGAAGAAGTGTTCGGTATATACATATTTAAGGCCCTCATAAAATATGCAATTTGCAAATATTTTTCTCACATTCTGTTGTTTGCATTTAATTTGGTGCATGTTTCCTTTGGTGCATGTTTCCTTTGCTATGCAGCGGTTTTTAAGTTTAATGTGTTACCACTTCACTATTTTTGTTTTTGTTGTCATATTCAAGAAACCATTACCAAATCTATCATGAAATTTTTCTTTAGTACTTTATTCTAGGAACTTTATCATTTTAGGTGCCCTCTAAATATTCAATCTATTTTGAGTTAATTTTTGTACACAGTATTAAAGTGAGCACCCACCCTGGTTCCTTTACATGTGTATATCCAGCTTTTCCAGTTCAGACCCACTTGTGTAACCCTGGTGCTCTTGTTTAAGATCATTTGAAAATATGGAATATTTTATTTCTGGACAATCTTTTTTCATCATTCTATATGACTTTCTGTTTGTCAGTACTATACTGTCTTAATTTATTTGAAATTATAATGTATGAGGCCTTTAGCTATGTTTTGACTCTTTGGGATCCTTTGAGATTTCATATGAATTTTAGGATTTTTTTTTCTGTTTTTGGAAAAATTCTCATGGTAATGAGAATTTGACAGGGATTGCATTGACTATAGACAGTTCTGAATAGCGTGGCATTTGAAAGACTCAATTATTACAGTAATAGATTCTCTCAAAAAGGAAGTTACAGACCTCAAATCTGAAAAGATTTTTTAAAGTCTTAGTCTAGTTCAACTGTTATAAAGCCTTGTAGTTTTTAGTATCCTATTACCTTCATATTCATTGTTAATCTGTCACCCAATGATAATTCTTAGTATGACTTTGTTGAACAATAGAATGTCCTTATTAGAAAATTTAGCAATGAGAATTATAGTTTTGTTAGTGGAAAAATTTCTAATTTTCCATTATCATTCAGAAGATTTGCTTAAAGTTGAATTACTTTTCAGATCTTGATTTTTATTTTTTCTCTTCCATATAGACCTGACTTCATTCAGGAAATATATGGCTGGGGGTGTAGCTGAGTAGTGAGGGGCTTGCCTAGAATTCATGAGGCCCTGGGTTTAATCCCTAGCACAAAACAAATAACAACAACATTTAAAAGAACCCACTTTGTGCATAATACCATACAAGTTTTATCTTCAAATATTTTCTATTTTTTTGCAAAATTCAGTCTTGTTTTGACTAACAAATCAAGTAGGATTATTTGAAGATTTTGGTTGATGAGTAGCATGGTTAAGTACTGAGATTTAAAAAATTAATAAATGTGAATGGAAGGATTTTATGATAATTCAGATAGAATACACATTAACTCTTGACGAAAATGTATGGTAAAAGTATGTACAAGAGACAAATTCTGTCACTGACTTCATCCATCATCTTTCAGCTCTGAAATGCTCTTAATCATACTTCATCATTATAACCATTCTAACATCCTTTGAAATTGCTCAGAGGAAGCAGCTATTTTTTTTTCCCCAGTGCCAGGTTGGAAGGAGCAGACTCCCAGTTTCTTGTTGCAAGTCAGAGCACCAATCAAATTAATTAATGAAATTAATTTTATTATGTGTTCAGTTTCCCTCCATATTAACGTTACTACACTTCAATGTTACTAAACATGACTGAACTTTTAAAAACATTTCCATGTGTATTGCCAAAAAACTCTGAGGATAGAAAGTGGTTAGGTGCCTAAACGAAAGATTCCTGGAAATGCAAAAGTGAAGTTAACTCTGCTGCTAGTGCAGTTGGGGTGGGCTAGTCAGGAAAGCTTCCTGGCAGTGATGACTTTTAAATTAGATCTTCTTGAAAAGGAAGAAGAGAGAAAAAACATATCTTGGGAAAAAAGTGTTTGGAGTAGTTATGCAGATTATAAATAAAACAGATTTAGAAATCTGCATTTTTGTTTGATAATCTTGTTATCTGCTCTCTGAAATCTCCTTTGTATTTTTGAATGCATATACTTACTGCATTTTCTAAATTAGTTATGCAACTTGACTCAAAATCCTTCCTTTCTTTGTCTCCCATTCACTGCCTGTTTCATGTGACAGGGAATTTGTAACAAGTTTGACAAAGTCATTTGCTACAATTCAAAATGACCTGGGAGCTGGTTACCAGAGGCTGGGGAGAGTAGCAGGAAGGGAGGAATGGGGAAATATTATTAATAGTGAGTTGTAATTATCTAGGAGCAAGCAATTCTGGTGTGCTATTACCCAGTATGGTGACTATAGTTAACAATTACATACCATACATCTCAAGAAGCTCGAAGAAATCATTTTGAATGTGTATTTGAAGAGATACGTTCAACCTGATTTAAACATGCAATGTTTACATGTATTGAAATACCACATGGTACCACATTAGTAGGTACACTTTTTACGTTTTAATAAAATAAATAAATAAATTTATCTTCACTAAATATGAATTAAAAATTAAAGTCACCTGGAAAATGGTTCAATGCTAAAAGTTAAGAAAATTTCATAGAGGAATGCTGTCTTCCTCTGTTACTGATGGATTACTGGTATCCTCTTTCTGTCCCTCCAAATTGGTATATCATAGGCATAACTTTTCATGTGCTGCTTAGTTTTGCCTTGGTTTTGATTGAGCAGCATTCCAACAATGGTACAATGCATGATATTCCTCAGTATTATTTGCAAGAGCTGGAACTGTATTGCTTTCCTCTCTTTGAGTGCAATCTGTATAGTTCCATGACAATATGGTCCAACAATCAAATAGTTAGAAGGAATTTACACAGCGATATCTGCAAAATGGAAAGAGTTTTGAGATGCATGGCACAGTTACTATAGTTAGGTGGGTCTCCACAAACACTTTACTTCACAGGATATCCTGGCTATACATAGCTAGAATTTTTTATGATGCATTTTAAACAGAAATATGATTAAAAATTGGGATGCTATGATTTATTCATGTTTATTGCATGGAAGATTTGAAGGAATCAGAAATGGGATGATTGGAGAGAGAGATAAATTAAGAAAGTACTAAAATATACCATAAAACTTTTGATTCCTCATTGCTGAAAGAAGGGGAGGCCACTGACCCATTGAAACAAGTCCTCTTTTTCTCTGCATAGCCCCTCTTACTTTATTAAAGTGTTTCTCTAATATTATCATGTTTTATGAAGCAAGTAGTGCTTATAACCAAGTAAAAGCTACCTATAAACTTAAGTAACCATTTACTTAACATATTTTTGTTTTAGTTAAAACAGATAAGGATGAGGAAAAGAAAAATAGATGCAACTGGAATTTTCACCCACATTACAAAAATATGATAGTGATAAAGTCAGTTGGCTGGTAAATTTTGCAAAATGAGTGGACTAATTTCCTCCTGAATTAATTTTTACCATTTTTATTATTTATCATGTGGGGATTACTTGAAGGTTCTAACAGTTGATTTCTTTTGTTGAAGAGTAATTTTTAGTTGAAACAATTCTTTAATAGGATTGTGTTGAATAATACATGTGAAAAATACTTTACAAATTATAAGATGCTCCCAGAATTATTATGATAGTTATAAATTTTGAGTCATGAATATTGTAAGAAAATTATTCATTAATTTAATTTTTCTAAAGTCTGAAAAAAACTCAACTAAGAAGGAAAAAGATATTATAAAATAAAAACTAGTTGTGGTGAGTACATTGACCTTATTTTGAAGAGTGCTGATATTTTTGCACAATTGATTTACACCCAGAAATAAGAGATTATTTCAATTATTCACATATTATGTTACTTCACAATAAAATTCAAGGTAATAATTGTTATGTGAATTATGTTCCTTCAAAATATATATGTTAAAGCTCCAACAACCAACGTGACTGTTTAGAAAAAGCACATCTAGGGAGTTAGATTAAAGGAGACCATTAGGGTGGGATGCTGATCCTATAGAACTGTTGTCTTTATTAGAAGAAGGCAGACCAACTTGCTCTCTCTCTCCACTCTCCTTCCACAAGCATATGCACAGGATAAATAAAAGCACCTTAGCACACCGTGCTCAGTCTATAATCCAGGAATGGGATCCTCACAGGAAACTAATCAGCAGAACCCTGTTGTTGGACTTCTAGCTTCCAAAATAATAAGAAAATAAATCTCTGTTGTTTAAGCCACTCTCTCCACGGTATTTTGTTATGGCAGTCTGATCAAATAAATCTGGTATTTTGGAATTGGTTGTACATTTCCTGTAAGTTTCTGGTTTATAACCCAGATGTCCCTCACTGCATGAATGGATCCAAAAACTGTGGTATATATATACCATGGAGTTTTTTTGTTTGTTTGTTTAAATAAAGAGAGAGGGACAGTGAGAGAGACAGAGAAAGAGAGAAACAACTTTATTTAGTTTTTCACATGACCTTAGTTGCTCCAACACTCAGTTGTGTACGTGGTGCTGGGGTTTGAACCCGGGTCCTCATGCTTGCCAGGTAAGCGCCGAAACTGCTGAGCTACCGCTCCAGCCCCAACAAATAAATTTCTTAATAAAAAATTACCTGAAAAAAAGTTTCTAGTTTATTTTTGAAATTTTATCCTGCAAGTCCTGATACATGGTTTCATTTTCTTAATATTTCCTTTTCTTATTTAATTTTCTAGTTTGTTTCCACTGTAAACAACTTGTTGAAACATCACTATTAAAAACAGTAGTGATGGTCCTCATCATAGGGAAGAATTAAATATTATTTCCTCATATATTGGCTGTGATGATAGGTGCTACTCTTTATTCCTTTAGTGAAGTAGTAATGATATACATTCTTGCTTGTGCATAACTTACGGCCTGAAAAATCAAGATCTCAAGTTTTGTTCCTATTTTTACCTTCCAATAATATTTAATAAAATCGATTCTTCATTTTTCCACTTAGGTATCTACAAACATCTCAATTTCACTTTGCCTCTCGGGTATCTTAAAACCAACATAGAATTTAATATGTTACCCTCCCTATTCCAACCCTACTTTCAATCTGTGTTAACAGTATCAGCCACAGCATGTATGTAGTAGCTTAAATCATCTGAATGTCATTTTTGACTTCTCATTCTCCTTCAAGTACATAATTTATTTCTGTGCATCCTTGACTTTATCCCAAAACTATCTGGAGGAATAGCATAGATCAGGGAATGACAAGAAATAATCTGAGAAACTGGTAAACAATTGGTAGATGTTTTAGAAACATTAAGGGAAGAAAAATCAACAAGCTCATGGCTTTCTCACAGACAACAAATTGGGCTCAAATTTCACTTGACTATTAAAGACAATGTCAAAGACCAGAGTCCTTGTCTAGTTCGGGTTAAACTAAACCAGCTGTCATTTAGTGTCATCAATTTCTGTGTTTTTCTTTTCCATTCTTTTCTTTTAAGAGAGAGAGAGAATCGATTTTATTTTTTCAGTCTTATTTTGTTTTTCCAACAATTAGTTGTGTATGTGGTACTGGGATTTGAAACCGGATCCTTGCACATGCCAAACAAGTGCTGTAATTTCTGAGCCACTGCTCTAGCCCATTTTTTTCTTAATGGTTATCAGTATGTCACCACAGTAGTATGGGTGCCAGTAAGTCAAAAGTAAGGACAGGTAAATGACCCCTGGTTGTCCCAGAATGGTGCAATTTCCCTGAAGTATCCTCTGAGGCACTGAGATTTAAAATTTTTCCACCTAATTAACTAGATTCCACCACTATACATTTTAAATCACTACTAAAGTTCTGAGGATTTGGTTTGTGAGCTTGAATTGCCAAAGAAACTTTGTCATCTACTTACATTTCCCTTTTAACCATTCTTGCATAACATTTACCCTTCTCTATCAATTTTGTCAATTATTGTGTATATTTTATCTATTGCTCCTTTGTTCTGTTTTCCTTTCCCTTTCTGCCTTTATTTGATTTATTGTTATTTATTTTTATTTATTTTATTTATTATTATTTATTATTTCTATACCTTTATTTGATTTTATTTTTCTCATTTATGTTGTATCTGTTTCCATTTCTATAAAATGATAGCATAATTAATAGAGATGAGAATATTGATTGTTAATAATATATTTTCATCAAAATCGAAAGCAGTGCATTTTAAATGAAATTTGGACATTCGTGTTAACACACACACACACACACACACACACACACACGACTCACTAGGTCATGTACCATAGTGCCTGCCTATCTAACTAGAAATCATTCACCAACAATGAAATCATGTTGATCAAAAAGACACTGCTTCATGCTTAGTGGCTCTTGGTTAGCGTCGCAGTATTACCACTATGTTAAGACCTCTTACTCCATTTTTCTTTCATTAATGTTTCTTTCAGATAACCAGATTTCTACTGCTGATCAACCAAGTAATCTTTGTTCATCATTTGAGGCTTCATCCTTCCATCATCATCTCTAGGAAGTAATGCTAGATTTTCATCAGTATAACCAAACTACTGAGACAGGCCAAGAGGAGGAAAAGTTTATTTTGGCTCATAGATTCAGAGGTTTAGTTCAAGACCTGTGGTATCTACTGCCCCAGGCCCAAGATAAGGCCGTATATCAAGGTAGAAGAGTGTAGCAGAAGAGTGTAGCAGAAGAGTGGTGCCCCACCTATGACAGCAAGAAAGCAGAGAGGGAGGGAAGGAGGAATGGACTGCAGGGAAGATGGAACATTCCAGGGCACACAGAGTGACTCCTCCTCCAGTCACTCTCCACCTGTGTACTTACCATCCAGTTAGTGCATTCAAAGTAGGATGGACTGATTAGGTTACAGCTTTCATAGTCTAATCATATCACCTCTGAAAATCCCTGCATTAACACGAACTTCTGTAGGGACACCTTGTACCCAAACCATAATGTTCTACACCGGCTTCTAAAAACTCATGTCCATCTCACAATGCAAAATGCATTTAGTCTATCTCAAGAGTCCTATATTATTTTTTCATTATTATTATTAACAGAGAGGGACAGTGAGAGAGAGAGAGAGAGAGAGAAAGAGAGAAATGATTTGTATTCAGTTTTTCATGTGACTTTCGTTGCCCTGAGTCCTCGCTGTGTAAATGGTGCTGGGGTTTGAACTTGTGTACTTGCGCATGTCGGGCAAGCACGGTAATTGCCAAGCCACTGCTCCAGCCTCAAGAGCCCTGTATTCTCAACAGCTCCATCATGGCCCCAAAGTCCAAGTCCAATATCTTCTTTGAGCCTAAAGGCAAACTCTTGGCTATGAGACCTTGTAAAGATCAAAACCAAGTTATGTATCTTCAATATACAGTGACACAAAGTAAGCATTCCTACTCTGAAAGGGAGGTATATGGTCACAGGAGAAGGGAATAGGAATAGGAAATACGAGAAAGAATGGGGCCAAAGCAAAACATAAACTCAGCTGGGCAAACACCTCTTGTAACTGCGTGCAGCATCTAGGACAAATGGTGGCAAGATGTTCTCTCAAAGGGCTTGGGAGGCATTAGCCCTTTGGTCTTTCCAGTTGCAGTGTACATGGGCTCTATTAGCATGGTTCACTCTACAGCCAGCAGCTTTCCTCAGCATATGGTTCCTGTTAATGGAATCTCTTAATTCCTGGGGTCTCCATTTCCACCTTGGTTTCACCTTCACAGCTTCATGCATTGCCCTCTTGGGGGAGCCTTCAGGAATTCAAACCTGCTGCACTTTGCCTGATTTTTCGCACTTTCCTTTGAAATCTTGTGGAAGCCTCCATAACTCATTATTAACTCCACATCCCACATTCCTACAGAACAAGCAAGATATGGGTGGCATCAAGTTCTGCTGCCAGCTTGTGCAGTAACTGGATTCCCTGGAATCACTGCATCAGTGGACTCTGGGCAGCTGAGCATGGTGAAACAGCTTTTTAGGCCCATCTGTGAAAGTAGAGTGTGTCCATAATCTTTTCTAAAAGAAATTTTCCCTGTGGCAACCCTGATTCCATAAAGGGTGTGATCTAGCCTGAGATGTGAAAAGTACTTGGTATATCTTTAGTGGCTATAATCTTTTCAATAAGCACAACTTCCTTGGCCCCAGTTTTATATGCACTTTTCTGGTCAAACTGAAAGACTTTAAATCCTTCTGCTCTTCCTCCTCCTCCACCTCCTCCTCCTCCTTCTAAAAGTACTTAGTATATCTTTAGTGGCTATATCTTTTCAATAAGCACAACTTCCTTGGCCCCAGTTTTATATACACTTTTCTGGTCAAACTGAAAAACTTTAAATCCTTCTGCTCTTCTTCTTCCTCCTCCTCCTCCTCCTCATCATCATCATCATTATCATCCTCCTCCTTCTTCTTTTTAAGAGAAGGACACTGAGATAGAGAAAGAGACTGAAATAATCAACTTTTATTGAGTTTTTCACATGGCTTTCATTGCTCTGACACTTAATTGTGTATGTGGGTGCTGGGGTTTGAACCCCTATACTTGCACATTCCAGGCAAGCGCTGTAACCGTGGAGCTACCACTCCAGCCCTGCTTTCTGCTTCTTATTCTCACAATAAACCTGCCTAAAAGCTGCCAGCAAAATTCATGCCACTGACTGAATTCTGCATTGGCTTGGCATTTTCTCCACCAGATTAAGTAGACCATCACTTTTAAATTCAGCCTCACACAAAGTATAAAGACATGGGTAAAACTTAGAGATATTTTCCAGAATGTATCATGAATGGGCTTTAATACAATTTTTATACAGTCACCATTTTTTCTGGAACTTTCTAAGCACTGTCTTTACTGTCTGCATTCTTATTCTTCTGCTCTTCTGAGCTTGCACTAGAATTTCCCATTAAACTCTGCATAGAACATTCTAAGACTTGTCCATCCTACATCTCTAAACATTTCCAAATTTCTCCTACCAACTTGTTCCAAACACTTCTGAACCACATGATCATGTTAGTCCCAGCAACCCCACTTCTTGGTTCCAATTTTAGTGTTAGACTGATTTTTGTCCCGGTGACCAAAAGACCTAATGAGAACAACTTAGAGGAGGAAAAGTTTATTGTGGTTCATGTTTTCAGAAGTTTAGTTCATTGTTGACTGAGTCCATTGCTTTGGACCCAAGGTGAGGCATAATATCATGACAGAAGGGCGTAATGAAGGAACACTGCTCCAATAACGGCAGCCACAAAGCAGAGAGAATGGAGAAGTGGTTGCAGGGAAGGTGAACCCATCCAGGACACACCCCAGTGATCCAACTCTTCCTGCCTACAGTTACCACCACCCATTCAAACTAGTTTACAACTCTAATAATCTAATCATTTCACTGCGGAATATTCCTGCATTAGCACTTGAATTTTTGGGAGACAACTTATATTCAAACCAAAACAGAAGACTTCTCTGAATTCCTCACTTCTACCTTTTCCCTAAATGGATTAGGTGCTTCTTTTCTGCACTCATGCACCTGTATTTATCAAAGTGCATTATGATGATCAGTTTGTGTGCCTTCGTCACCTTTGTCCCATAGCATAATCTGAAATATTTGAGGAGCAGGGATCATATTTTACTCTTACATTGGCATTTTCAGCATTTCAAATAGACACTGGCATATACTATCAGGAATAGCTCATAATATTTATTTGTATATTTGTTGGTTTGTTTTGGTGCTCATGATTAAACCCAGGAACATCTTACCACAGGCTACATCTCCAGATATTTTTATTTTTTTATTTTGAGACGGAGTCTCACTAAGTTGCTTAGGACCTCACTAAGTTTCAGAGCTTGGTTTCAATCCTATAATGCTCATTTCTCAGCCTCCCAAATCACTGGGGTTACATGAATGTGCCGCAATGACTGGTATAGGGATAGTGTATAAAATTACACTACTAACGTGGAGAAGATCATAGTTTAGCCATTTTATATATTGCCATGTTCCATCTTCACTAAACAGTCATGAAATAAATACCATTACTCACCTAATTTTACAAATAACCCAGAAAGTTCAGAAAACGTGCCAAAGTCTTATACATTATAAGTAGCAGAAGTAGGATTCCAATCCTGGTGATTTGGCTATACAGTCTAGTTTCTCAACCTCTACTTTTTATTTCCTCAATATAAATGAAACATCCTGCTATTTTATGGATGCCTTATGTTACTAGACTTGAGAATACAAAACTGTGATTTCATTAATATAATAATACAAATGATTTATTGAAATATTTCTTTGGAGGTGTAGAAACCCATCCATCCTTTGACACATTGCTATTATGAAGAACTATTACATTTAGCACAGTTAATTTTTCTAATGGAGCTTGTCTCTAAGACAAAGACTCCCAAAACCAAAAACAAAAAATTAAAATAGCATAGTATGATAATAGATGTAACATAAATAAAAATAAATCCTCTAGTTTGGAAAGAACTATCATTTAAAGATATGAGGTACATGGCTATATTAGTACTCATCAAATCAGAACTTGTCAGAAATAGAAAAATGTTTTTTCTCAGAACGAAATATTTATTAATTAGTAGAATTTGTCATGTGCTTACCAACTGCCATATTTGTTCTAAGCCCTTTAAAAATGTCCTTTCCCCCATTTCACACGTAAGGAAACTGAAGCTCATAGGAAATTAAGAAACCTTTCCAAGACCACAGAATTAAATGCAATAACTATTTATTAAAGGAAAAATGCCTTGGCGAGTTGAGAAACAAGAATACTTCTAAAATAATGATCAATTCTTAGATTCTACCCTATATTGATAATTATCAGTTTTGTGAGAACACAGACTATTTGGAATGATTTTTCTATCTTTAGACAAATTGATACTTTATATAGTCTCCTTAATGTAAAATCTATTATTCATTTTTACAAGCTTCATTCTAGCTTATGTAGTATTCTCCACTTAATTGTTCCAAATGAGATTTGAGTTTTAAAATGAACAAGGCATGGTGCTTTCATTTTTATTGGCATGGAACAGTAGGAACAATTGAATACCAGGGATGACAGGTCAAGTCCCTGATACAGAAAAGGTAACGGTCCTGGAAGTTGCAATAAAATCAAGGTCTTGGCATGGAGCAGTCAGAGACACCAGAATCCTTTGTCATCGACTCAGTTTTGGGCCTGGTTTGGGCGTTCCCCCTGGAAGCTGAACCTTACTTAAGTCCATCTCTGTGTCCCTTCTCAAGTTTCTGTGAGTTACCTAATATGTTCTAAGAAATACTTTTTCCACTTGAACTGCTTGGTTATTTCCAACTGAGAATCTGCTTATTATAGATACTTTAAAAAACAGATTTATTCTCTCTGAGCTGAAAAGGATGTGTCATTGCTTTTGCACATTGAATTTTTTTTGTTTTGGTTCATTGGATATAGGGACCAAATTTTTCTTTACTTTTTTGGATTACTTAAGATTATTTAAGTTATCATTCAAAAGTAGCCCTCCAATCCCAATGATTATTTTAGTTTTACTTCTCTGGAAAAAAAAAATGGTAATCCAGTCTCCGTGTGGATGGACATGTTTGATGCCGGGATGGAGCAAAGTCTGGAGGAACTTTCTTCTACTTCAAAATGCAATTTCCAAATACATATCAGTTTCTGTACTTGTTACTATGGTTTGAATGTTTGTTCCTTCTAAAACTTACGTTAAAATTAAATTATCACTATAGCAACACTAAGAGAGAAGAGTTTTAATAAATGATTGGGATGTGAAGATTTTGTCTTCATGAATGGATTAATGCCATTATCATAGGAGTGGCTGAGTTATCATGAGTATAGAATCCTGACAAAAAGAATAAGTTTGGCCCCATTTTCTGTCTGTCTTACATATGCTCACATGCCCTTCCACCATGTTACTATGAACTCAAAAGTGCTTACCAGATGCAATGTCATGCTCTTGGACTTCTTGACCTACAGAAGTGTATGTCAAATACATTTCTATTTAATGAACTGCTCAGTCTATGCTATTCTCTTATAGAAGCAAAAAATTTGACTAAGGCACTCAGTTTTGTAAAAAATAGCAAGAATTTCTTCCAATTCCATGAAGAGGAATTAATATTACTCACTGTGACACTGCAAAACAGGGGATCTTAAGATAGTGCTTCAATTACAGGGAACAAAACCTTGAAAAGAAATACACAGAGTGTCATTGTACAAATGATATAACTGGATTGTAACCCATCATCTCCTAGTTCCTTAATGTAACTTTGCAACACCATCAATTAATCTACTCATGTGGAAGAAAGATAGCCCAAAATACTAAAATCAACTCAAATGTTAGGAGTTACTGGAAATTATAGATCTATGGTCTATTCTTGAAATATAAAAACAAAGTTTAGAGTTTAAACCTAAAATAGCAATCTTAATAGTAATGATACATTTATACAGGAATTCTTTAACAACAGAGATCCATTTCACGAGGTTACGAAAGCTGAGAATTCCAATATCAAGGTGCTGGCAGGGGAGGTGGCTGAGGAGGGTCCAATATCCTTCTTTAAGATAATGCCTAGATGGTTGTGCCCTTGGGAGAGGACAGACACTATTTACTCACTTGGCAGAAGTCAGGAAAGAGTTCCACTCTACCTTGAGCCTTTTTACAAGGGCTCATCAATGATGAGGAGACCTCATGTCTTTCCGCCCAAAGGCCATGCATTTAATATTGATTCATTGGGGATTGAAGTTCAAAATGAACTTAGGAGGGGATGAGTTTTAGTTAGTTTTTTTGTTGCTATGCCCCAAGGAAATGACAAGAACAATTTTAGGAGGAAACGTTTATGAAGGACCTCACAGTTTCAGAGGTCTTAGCCAATAGAAGGCCAGCTCAATTCTTCAGGGCTCAAGGTGAGGCAGGACATCATGGCAGAAAAGTGTGGCAGAGGGAAGCAGCTCCAGGAAACAGAAAAATCCACACCAGATAAAAATATATATATCCCAGAGGCAAGACCCAATGACCCAGCTTCTCCAGCCACACCCTCTCTGTTTTCAGTTGCCAGTTAATCAAGTTAAGACCCGTACAACTCAATCATTCATCTCATTTTTTTTTGCACTGTATTGCATATTGAGCTTTTGGGGGACACCTTTGTTCCAGTCATAAGAGGGTATCATCAATCCAATCATAGCACATACTGCAATTAAAGAAATAACTATGATAATTTCTATGGCTTTGGGGAAATCAGTTGCTTTAATTATAGAAAGATCACCCAACAAAATTTGACATGTATTGCATTTTTTATATTTCGTTTAAGGAACTGGAAATAATGAGGAGTAAATTTTTATGGTATTTGTGTTGGAATGTCAGAAATAAAATGGTTTTATCTTTAAAATATTCTGTGCAAATTATATGCATAAAAGACTTAAACATACTAAATAAATGCTGTGAGCTGACTGCAGTTTCATTATTATATCTTAAAAATGGTAAATAAATTGACATAATGTGAAGTGTATTTCTTACCTTAATGAAACAGTAAAAAAAATATTAGGAGTTTGGCATAGGCTGAAAATGATTAGCCTGGAAATGGTCTGCTTAAATGCATTTGTTTGAAAAACTTCACTTAAATGCTTTTTAGAAATGAAACAGAGCAAATCATAAAACTCACTCATAACAATGAAATGTAGTGTGTCTATTAAAGAGTGGAAAAAAATTGAAAATAATACTGTAAGACAATCTAATCTTTGAATGAATGGACTGGGGCCATGTAGTGGAAGGAACCAATAAGTTCTCACTTCTTTGAGATCATATTTCCTTAGGCTGATCTAACAATGTTCCATACAAATGGTGACTTAAAACAAGAAAAATTTATTTTCTTATAGTTCTGTAGGCTAGAAGACCATACCCAAGGTGCCACCAGGATCACCTTCTTCCAGACTGTCAGTACCATCATCCCAAGCAGTTCAGTACTATCTTTCTGATAGTAGCAGTTGATCCCTGGACTTTCTAGTGCCACTGCTCAAATCCTGGGCTCTGTCATCCCTGGCTATTTCAGTGTGTACTTTTGTTTTTACAAGGTGTTTCCCTCTTCTTACAAGGATATTAGTCATATGGAATTACAAGGTCATATTATGTGATGGTTAATGTTGGGTGTCAACTTAACTGGATTGAAGGATGCCTAGAATTTGTGAAGCATACCCCTAAGAGTGTCTATGAGATTATCTGTGGAGAGGATAGGCATGTGGATCAGTGAATTGAGTGGGGAAGACCCGTCCAAACAACACCATCCAATAGGTCAGGGCTCAGAAGGAATAAGGAAGCAGAAGCGAGAAGCTCACAGCTCCCATGCTCAAAGGTTTGACCCTTCTTGTGCAGGTGCATTGTTTTTTTTCTGCAGTGATAACCCATAGATATCAGACTCCAGTTTCTTTAACATTTGGATATACACTTTCATCAGCAGCTCGCAAGAGACTCTCAGGCTTTCAGGCACAGAATAAGGCTTCATCATTTGTCCTTTTTGTTCTGAGTCTTCCATTTTCTTGAAATACACAGCAAAACCTTCCGCAGTTCTCTTTCTACAGACAAACACTGTGGGGCTGTTCAGTGTCTGATGGTATGTGCCAATTTAATAAATCCCCTCATAATTATCTGCACATTGTATTGGCTCATTCCTCTAAAGAACTCTGAGCACTACATCTTGTCTTCATTTGATAAAATTTTCAAAGGTCTTATTTCCAAAGAAGATCACATTCACAATACCAAGGATTAGAATTTCAGCACATTTTGTGGGGCTCAATTCAATTTACAAGAGACTTAGAGCAGCACAGTATTACATCGCAAAGTAATCAATGTCTTCTCGATATATTAGCATTTCAAAGTTTAAAGACACTTTATGAAATATATATGTCAAACTCCCAATCCCTGCAACTCACAGAGAAATTCTGTGCCACAGGAGAGAAATAATGGGGATAATGGAACATGGTGAGTTAATGGCAGACTGAGAATCACCCTCATGTTTATATTTATTTGATTATTTATTTGATCACTTATTTCTACTTTGAAATCCAGACGTTATAAGGTTATTACAATCACTAGTTTATTTAAGGCAAAGCAAGTGCATACTATTAATTATTTAGAAATGTTCCATAAAAAGCAATACTAGCACATACTTGATGTGCTAAGTGTTTTAAATGTGTTTTCCTCAACTCTAACAATAACCCAAAATGATAGTTATTGCTCTCCTTTAAAGGATAATGAAATTAAATCTCAAAATATTTAACTAAATTGCCTAAGGTTACATAGCTAATGAATGACTAAATCAAGATCACATGTCTTGTTTACCTATTGCCAAAGCTCCTGCTATTTTCAGTAAGCATGAGACCCCTTAATAAAATATAAATTTTAAAAAAGCATTGGAAATACTTAACACTATAAACTTTAATTATCAAGACAATAAATTTATATGGAAAATTTCTTTTCTCAGCAACGTTGCTGTTGGACTCTAGTTGAATCCTTCAAATATTCTTTGAGTAATTTTGCACTATATCAATAAATGAAATGTAATTTCTGAAATATTTTTATTTGAATAATGCAAAAATATATTACAGATATAATTCTGAAAAATGTTTACTCATCCAGAATAGTTTATTTTCTATCTATATTAAATAAAAAGAATATATTTATTTTACTTTGTTATTTTCTTTTGCTTTTATTAATTAATCATTTTATTTAATTTTTAATTAGCATACTGGACTTGTGCATTCTAGGCAAGTCTATACCACTGAGGTGCACTCCTAGCACAGTTACTTTTACTTTTACATAAATTATTGAAAATTACATAAAAATATTGCGAGGCACATGCTGAGCTCAGAAACTTTTAAAAGATAATAGTAAATACATATTTCCAGGTATGTTCACAGCATGCACACACATACAAACACACACATACACACACCACATGAGAGAAAAATAAGGAAAATAAACTTTTAGTAGGTAAGTTGAAAAAACATCTCTGATGGGTGAAAAGCAGTTTTCTAAGATGCTTATCATAACCTCAAAGGCTTTGACATTTTCAGACATCAACACTGGAAGCATAAGCGAAATGGTTACTTGTTACAGTGTCAATAATATACGGGAAATTTTCATGATTTCATTTGTTTTATAGAATAAAGCTAAATAAACTCCATGTTTTCTTCTCTTATCTTTTGTATGTTTGTGTGTTCATTTTAAAAGCATGATTACTTAAAATGAAAGCATATTGTTGCTTCCATAGATGTCAAATCAAATTCTCTAAAATAAAGGTTGTCAGCCTCTTCTGCATTTTTTCAGTGCCATTGTTCTTATTTTTTTATCAGTGCATTATAGTTGCACAGAGCGATCTGATTTGTTGTCAGATATTCATAGTTACACACAATACAGCAATATAATTTTGTCAGTATCCCTCAACGCACCTCTCTGCTACTCTCCTCCCATCCCCTGATCCCTTGCCTCTTTTCTGGGTTCTATACTTTTCCTAAAATACTCAAGTTCATTGACATAATTCTTATACCTATGAAGAACATTTTATGCACATGACTATAGTATATACAGTAACATACTTGCCAATGCTTGGAGTGGACCTTGCTTTATCTCAGTTCCAACATTTCACCTTCTCCTCCCTTCCTTTCATCCCTTGGTACTTTTCAATATAGTTGATAAATATTTATGTTTATGTAAAGGCATGCAGTATAACTTATTCAAATATCTTATGCAGTATCTTTCAAATTTATCTTATAAAAATTGACATATTGCATTTTAGTTTTATGGTTCTAATACATGAGTTCGTCTACCTTTCTCCCAAGCCTGGGATTACTTCCAGCCTCCAGAAATGAGGGAAAACATTTGCCCCTTGACTTTCTGGGTTTGGGCTAACTTTGCTCAGCATGATTTCTTCCATTGCCAGCCATTTACCTTCAATGGATGTGACATCATTGTTTCTAATAGCTGAGAAGAACTTATATAAATCAGAACTTCTGAATCCATTCCTCAAGTGAGGGGCATCAAGGGCTGATTCCATAATTTAGGTATTGTAAATTGAGGTGCTATGCACATGGATTTTGCTGTGTCGTTGTAATGTGCTGATTCTAATTCCTCTGGGAAAATACCTGGGAGAAGGATAGCTGGGTCATATGGTGGATCCAACTCTAATTTTTTAAGGCATCTCTGCACTGCATTCCAGAGTGGCTGTAACTGTTTGCAATTCCACCAACAGTGTGCTAGTGTTCCTATCTCCCCACAACCCCTCCAACATTTGTTATTATTTGTCTTCTTCATCTTTGCCAGTCTGACTGGAGAAAGGTGAAATCTTTTTTTTTTATTAGATGGAAATAGAGATACAATTGAGGGGGAAACATTATCAAACGTCCAAGAACCAATGTATATATACTTAGTTATCCAAGGCTAATGCGATATCATGGATGTCCAGCTTGGTTCCTCCTGTTGCTTTTTCCCCCAGAAGAACTCCTGAGTTAAAAGGACATGTCATGCAGGACAGAGATCTCCTTCTGAGATGATTCCCCCATATTCCCACCCTCAGTCTCCTAGGATTTCTTCCTACACCCTCCCCTCCCCTGACCCCTTCTCTATGCCTTCAAGTGTCCTAGGGAGTCGGCTCCCTGTTGCATTGAGAATCACACAATTTGAAGTTATTATTAGCTTAGCCGTCTAACATACTGCTTTCCCATGTATTCTAGCTTCCACAAATGAGAGAAACCATTCATCCCTTGAGTCTCTGAGATTGGGATAATTCACTTAGCATAATTCCTTCCATCTCCATCCATTTGGCTTCAAAAGCCATAATATCATCTTCTCTAATGGCCAAGTAGTATTCCATTGTATACATACCATAGTTTTTGTATCCACTCATCGAGGGAGGGGCATCTGGGTTGGTTCTATAATCTAGCTATAGTAAATTGAGCTGCTATAAACATTGAGGAAGCCACATCACTATAATATGCTGATTCTAACTCTTTTGGGAAAATACCCAGGAGTGAGATAGCTGGGTCTGAATGTGGTTCCATCCTTAATTTTTTGAGGATTCTCCACACTGCTTTCCATAGTGGCTGAACCAGTTTGCAGTCCCACTAACAATGTGACAGTGTTCCCCTTATCCCACAGCCCCTCCAGCATCTGTTGTTCAAATTTTTCACTTTTGCCACTCTAACAGTAGTGAGGTGGTATCTCAATGAAGTTTTGATTTGCATTTCCCTGATAACTAATGATGTAGAGCATTTTATCATATATTTATGTGCTTTCTGTACTTTCACTGGTGAGAAGTTTCTTTCTAGATCCATAGCCCAATTATTGATTGGATTGTTTGTGATTTTGGTGTTTAGTTTCTTTAGTTCCTTGTATATTCTGGATATTAGTCCTCTGTCTGAGGTGTAGCAGGCAAAGGTTTTCTCCCATTCTGAAGGTTCTTTCATGATGCTCTTGACTAGGTCTTTACTGTGAAAAAACTTTTTAGTTTAATTACATCCCATTCATTTATTCTTGACTTTACTACTTGAGCCATAGGAGTTTTGTTGAGGAAGGCACTGCCGACTCCTTGGTCCTGTAATGTTGACCCTACTTCTTTTTCTATTAAGTTTAAAGTTGTTGGCTTAATATCCAGATCTTTGACCCATTTTGATTTAATTTTGTGCAAGGTTAAAGATAAGGATCCAGCTTCAGTTGCCTACACATGGCCGTCCAATTTGCCCAGCACCATTTGTTGAACAGGCTTTTTTCCACACTATGCTTTTGCCCCCTTTATCAAATAGTTAAGGATATGGGGGTTTGTCTCAGGATCTTCTATTTGGTTCCACTGGTCTTCGGTTCTATTTTGATACCAATACCATGCTGTTTTTGCTACTATGGCTCTGTAGTATAATTTCAGGTCAGGAATTGAGATACCCCTACTTCTTCCTTTCTATAGAGTAATGTTTTGGCTAGTCTGGGTCTCCTGTTGTTCCATACAAACTTGAGAATTGCTTTTTCTATGCCTGTAAAGAATGCCATAGGTATCTTAATGGGATTTGCATTGAATCTGTATAGGGCTTTGGTAGAATGACCATTTTTATTATATGGATTCTGCCCAACCATGAGCATGGAATGTTTTTCCATCTACTCAGGTCTTCTGTAATTTCTTTTTTTAGTGTTTGATAGTTTTCTTTGAAGAGGTCCTTAACATCCTTGTAAGGTTAATGCCCAAGTATTTCATTTTTTTGGAGGAGATGGTGAAAGGGAGAGATTTCCTGATTTCTACTTCTGTGGATTTGTTGCTGGAGTAAAGGAAAGCTAGAGACTTACTGGAGTTGATATTGTAGCCAGCTACTTTGCTGAAATCATCTATAAGCTCTAGGAGTTTTCTGGCTAATGATATTGTGTCTTCTAGGTATAGAATCATGTCATCAGCAAAAAGAGATAATTTAACTTCCTCTTTTCCTATATGTATTCCTTTTATTTCCTTATTTTGCCTGATAGCTCTGGCAAGGGTTTCAAGGACTATATTGAACAAGAGTGGGGAAAGTGGACATCCTTGTCTTGTTCCTGAATTCAGTGGAAATGCTTTCAGTTTTTCTCCATTGAGGATGATGTTGGCTATGGGTCTGTCATAAATGGATCTGACATACTTAAAGTATCTTCCCTTGATCCCTATCTTTCCCAGAGTTTTGAACATAAAATGGTATTGAATTTTATCAAATGCTTTCTCTGTGTCAATTTAGATGATTATATGATTTTTGTTTTTAATTCTGTTTATGTGGTGGATTATATTTATTGATTTGCATATGTTGAACCAGCCTTGTTTTCCTGGAATGAAGCCTACTTGATCACAATGTATTATCTTTTTAATATGCTTTTGTATCTGATTAGCTAAAATTTTATTAAGGATTTTTGCATTGATGTTCATCAGGGAAATTGGTCTATAGTTTTCTTTCCTTGACATGTCTTTGTTGGGTTTTGGTATCAGTGTAATATTTGTTTCATAAAAAGTGTTTGGGAGTGTTCCCACTCCATCAATTTCATGGAAGAGCTTGTAGAGGATCAGAGTTAGCTCTTCTGTGAAGGCTTGGTAGAATTCTGCTGTATATCCATCTGATCCTGTGTTTTTCTTTTTTGGAAGAGCTTTGATTGCTACTTCGATTTCGCTATCTGTGGTAGGTTAGTTTAGATTTTCAATGTCCTCCTGTGTTAAAGAGGGGATGTCTTGTGTGTCCAAGAACCTGTCCATGTCCTCCAGGTTATCAAACTTGGCAGAGTATAAATTTTCAAAATAGGTTCTGATAATCTTCTGGGTCTTGGATGAGTCTATGGTGATATCCCCATTTTCATATTTGATTTTGTTGATTTGCTTCATTTCTTTCTTCTCTTTGGTGAGATTGGCTGGCGGTCTGTTGATTTTGTTCACTTTTTCCAAGAACCAACTCTTAGTTTCGTTAATAGTTTGTATTGGTTTTTTTTCTCAATTTTGTTAATTTCAGCTCTGATTTTGGTAATTTCCTGTCCTCTGTTAGATTTGGGGTTGGACTGTTCCTCCTTTTGTAGTCGTTTGAGTTGAAGCATTAAGGCTATTTATCTGATCTCTTTCTAGATTTTTGATGTATGCACTCAGTGCTATAAATTTACCTCTTAAGAATGACTTCATACTGTCCCAGAGGTTTTGGTAAGTTGTTTCCTCATTCTCATTCAATTCCAAGAACTTGTTAATTTCTGCTCTCATTTCCTCTTTTACCCATTCTTCGTTTAACAGGGAATTATTCAATTTCCAAGTATTTGAGTAGGTTCTGTTGTTTCTCTTGTTGTAGATTGCTAAGATCATAGCATTATGATCTGACAGAATACTTGGGATTATATCCACTTCTTTATATTTGTTAAGATTATCCCGGTGAACTAGGATGTGTTCTATTTTAGAGAAGGATCCATGAGCCACTGAGAAGAAGTTAAATTCAGTTGTCTTAGGATGGAAAATTCTGTAAATATCTGTTAAGCCCAATTGATTAATAGAGTTGTTCAGATTGGAGATGTCTTTATTGATTTTTTGTTTTTATGATCTGTCTAGAGTTGATAGTGGTGTGTTGAAGTCCCCTAGAATTATTGTTTTGAGATCAATGGGGATTAATGCCCTTAAGTATTTTTTCCATATATTTGGGATGGTTGTAATTCTTGAAGGACTGTCCCTTTTAGTATGAAAAAGTGACCCTCTTTGGTCCTTTCTGACTATTTTAAGCTGGAAATTAATTTTAGCAGAAATTAGAATCGCCATGCCAGATTGCTTTTTTGGGCTGCAGGCCTGTTAGATATTTTGTCAATCTTTCACTTTCAGCCTGTGTCTATTTTTCAGTGTCAAATGTGTCTCTTGCAGGCAACATACTGTTGGATTTAGTTATTTCATCCAGTGGGCCAGTCTGTGTCTTTTAATTTGGGCATTGAGACCATTCACATTCAAAGTTAGAATAGATATGGGAGGCTGAGTCTCTGACTTTGTATCAATTACAGAATTTTGAGTCATCTTGGACGTCATCTTGTGTATAATATGATTATGACTTGCCCTTATTTAAGGATTTAAGGTATCATTGGCATTTTCTTCTGAATGGAGAACATCTTTGAGAATATTTTGTAGTGCACTATTTGTGTTCATGTATCTTGTTAACTTGAGTTTATCGTTGATTTCCCTGTCACATTTGAAGCTGAGTTTTGCAGGGTATAATATCTTTGGGTGGAAGTTGTTATTTTTTAACACTTGAAAGTTATTTTTCCAAGCTCTTCTGGCCTTCATTGTTTGCTCCAAAAAATCCATAGTGATCCGAATTTGTTTGCCTCTGAATGTGATTTGGGGCTTTTCTCTGGCAGCTTTTAGAATTCTCTCTTACTTTCTCTGTTATTCATTTTGTATCTGATATGTCTTGGTGAGTTTCTCAGTTGATTAGCTCTATTTGGTGTTCTATAAGCATCTTGTATGTGGTATTATGGATCAATAGTAAAGTGAGGGAAGTTCTCACTTATGATTTCGATTAAAAGGTTTTTGAAGCCTCTTGTTTGCTGTTTGGAGTTTTCCTCCAGGCCAATGATTCTCAGATTATTATGCCTCATCTCATCTAATATTACTTGGAAGTTCTGATTATGTAATATAAGCTGTTTATCTTGTTTTTCTTCTTTGAATTCTACAATGTTTATCCTGTCCTCATTGTCTGAAACTCATTCTTCAAGTGCTGAAATTCTGTTTTCAGTGGAGTATATTCTGGTGTTGGCATCATCCAGTGAAGATTTGAATTGGTTAACTGTATTTTTCAATCCTGATAGCTTTGCTACATCTCTTTTCAGAATGTCAATATCTTTGTATAGCTGATCTTTCATCTCATGGAATTGCTCCCTAATTTCCCTGATCTCTGATCTCTTTCCATATTTCATCTCTTAACTCTTTGATTGCTTTACTAATCATAATGCTGATACAATGTCTTTGGTTTTCATTTAGGGCTCCTGCTATGGGATCCTTAGTTGGAGAGCTGAGGGGCTGGGGAGGAGAGTTATTTCCCCTTTTCCTCATTTTCTGAGTCAGAGAGATTTTCTTTTATTTTGACTCTTGGTGGAGTAATTGGGGCTTCTTATGGCTTTGCTTCGTTGTGAAGGGGAGCTATTTGGTCAATACAGACCTAAAGATGACAGACTGGTCTGTTAGAAACTGAGATGCTATAGGTGCAAATCCTAGTCCGTTTCAACTAAAACAGATGAGCTGATGATTAGCACCATTAGTAGCAGCTTTCTTTGAGAGAACTCTCACTGTATATTATGATAGCAAGCAAGTACCCGTTTTGAAGTGTGTCTGTTTCTTCAGGTAGTAGGGTTTCTCGTGGGAATCTGAGTGCTCTCCTGTATCGTGAGGTGATTCTCAGGAGCTTCTGGGAGTCACTGAAGGTGGGGTGGACCCCATCTTGAAAGTCCTCGGTAAGGTGAAATCTTAAGGTAGTATCAATTTGCATTTCTCTGTTTACCAGTGATTTATGAAATTTTCTCATGAATTCATTGGCATGCTCAGTTTCCACTGTTGAGAAGTTTCTGTTTAGCTCTGTGATAAATTTATTGATTGGAATATTTCTATTTTTGGTATTGAGTTTTTTGAGTTCTTTGTAAATTTTGGATATTAGACCCCTGTCAGAGGAATCACAGATGATGATTTTTCTCCCATTCTGTACATTGTCTCTTGACTGTTTTTACTAATTCCTTATCTGAGTAAATGCTTTTTAATTGAATGATATCCCACTCATTAATTTTTGTCTGTCATTCCTTGGCTTTCAGAGTCTTATTGAGGAAGTCTTTGTCAACTCCCATATACTGGAGAGTTGGTTCTAATTTCTCTTCTAGCACTTGTATGGTGTCTGGTTTAATTCCTAATTCCTTGATCCGTTTATACTTGATTTTTTGCATGGTGAGATAAAGACCTAATTTCAATTTTCTACAAGTGGCTGTCCAGTTTGTCCAGCACCATTTGTTGAATAGGCTGTCTCTCCTCTGTTTTATTTTGACTCCCTTCGTCAAAATCAGATGATTAAAAATTTGTGAGTTTGGCTCAGAGTGTTCCATTCTATTCTACTGGTCTTCATTCCTATTTTGATACCAGTACCATGCTGTTTTTAATACTATGGCTCTATAGTCTAATTTTAGATTTGGTATTGCAAAACCACCTGTTTTGTCTTTCTTACTTAGCAATATTTTGGCTATTCTGGGTTTCTTGTTCCAAATGAATTTGAGAATTGCTTTTTTTACATGTGTAAAGAATGACATTGGAATCTTCATGGGGATTGAATTGAATATGTATAGTGCTTTTGGCAGAATGGCCATTTTATTTTATTTTATTTTTAAGAAAGAGGGACAGTGAGAGAGACAGACAAAGAGAGAAATAACTTTAGTTTTTCACATGGCCTTCATTGCTCCAACATTTAGTTGTGTACATGGTGCTGGGGTTTGAACCCAGGTCCTCGCTCTTGCCAGGCAAGCGCCAAAACCACTGAGCCACTGCTCCAGCCCTAGAATGGCCATTTTAATTATATTAATTCTTTCTAACTAAGAGCATGGAACATCTTTTCATCTTCTTGGATCTTCTTCCATGTCTTTCTTTAATGTTTGATAATTTTCCTTGTAGAGGAAATCTCTTGTTAGATTAATCCCCAAGTATTTTATTATTTTAGAGGATATTGTGAATGGGATTACCTGAATTCTTCTTCTGCCCTAATATCATTAGTGTATAGTAAAGGTATTGATTTATTGGTGTTGATCTTGTAGCCTGATACTTTGTCAAATATGTTTATTAGCTCTAGTAGTTTTCTGATGGAGTTGTATGGATACTCTAGATATAGGATCAAGTCATCAGCAAAAAGGGATAGTTTAAGTTCCTCCCTTCTTATTATTATCCATTTGATTTCCTTCTCTTGCCTGTTGGTCTAGCCATGGTCTTAAGACTATATTGAATAAAAGTGGTGACAGTGGGCAGCAGTGTCTTCTTCCTGAGTTTAGTGGAAATGTTTTCAACGTTTCTCCATTTTGTATAATACTAGCTGAGGGGTTGGTATAGATGGCCTTCACAAAGTTAACGTAAATGTCTTTCATCCCTATTTTCTCCAGAATTTTGAGCATAAATGTGTGCTGGATTTTATTGAAGGCCTTTTCTGCATCAATTGAGAAGATTGAAGGGTTTTTGTCCTTAATTCTGTTTACGTGATGAATAATATTTATTAATTTGTGTATGTTGAACCAGCCTTGCATACCTGGAATGAAGCCCACTTGATTGTGATGAATTAATTATTAATTTTTTGAATGTGGTTTGTTAGAAGTTTATTAAGAATGTTTGTGTGGATATTCAACAGGGATATTTGTCTGTAGTTTTGGTTTTTTATGTGTATTTTTTGGGTTTTGGTATCAAAGTTATGTTGGTTTCATAAAAAGTGTTTAGGGGAGTTCCCTCTTTTTCAATTTTGTGGAATAGCTTAATCAGGAGAGGTGTTAGGTCTTTCTGAAAGGTAGGGTAAAACTCAGCAGGGAATCCATTAGATCCTGGGATTTTTTACTTTGGAAGACTTTTAACTGCTTTATGGATTTTGGTGCTTGTTATTGAGCTGTTTAGAATTTTAATTTCATCCTGTGTCAATTTGGGAATGTTATATATGTCTAGAAATTTTTCCCTGTCATCCAGATGATCTGATTTAGAGGGGTATAGTTTTTCAAAATATGTTCTGATAATCTCTTTGATTTCAATATGGTCAGTGCTGATCACAACCATTTCATTGGTGATTTTGTTAATTTGCTTTGATTTTCTCTTTGTTTTAATTAGAGTAGATAGAGGTCTATCAATTTTATTTATTTTTTCAAGTAACCAATATTTTGTTTTGTTGTTTCTTTTTATTGTTCTTTTTGTTCTCAATTTCATTGATTTCAGCTTTGATCTTAATTGTTTCCTGTCTTCTGCTGACTTTGGGATTACAATATTCTTCCTTTTGTAGATATTTGAGTTGGACTATAAGCTAATTTGTTTGGAATCTCTCCTGATTTTTAAAATAAACACTCAGTGCTATGAATTGTACTCTGTATTGGTCTAGAGGAGTGTTAAATGATCTATTGTTGCTAGAGGAGTGTTAAAATCTCCCAAGTGCTATCATGTTGAGGTCCATAAGTGGTTTTATATCTTGGAATAATTTTACCACATGGTTGGGGATATTGGTGTTTGGGGAGTATAAATTTACCATGGTTATTTCTTCTTCTTGTATTGTTCCCTTTACTAGGATGTAGTAGCCTTCTTTTTCTCAGCTTGTAGTTGTGTCTGGAGTTTATCTTTGAGGATTCTTTGTAATGCTGGTTTTCTGTTCACAAATGCTGCAAGTTTATTCTTAACATGAAAAGTTCTTATTTCCCCCTCAAATTTTAAGGTGAGTTTTGCTGGGTATAATATTATTAGCTGCATGTTGTGCTCATTCAGGTGTAGAAACATCTCCTTCCATGATTTTCTCACTTCCAGAGTCTGAACTGAAAAATCAAATGTGATTTTATTGTTTTGCCTCTGAATGTGATTTGGCATTTTCTCCTTGCCTCTTTCAATATTCTTTCTTTGATTTTCTGTTGTACATTTTGAATATGATGTGTCTTGGTGAGCTTCTCATTTGATTAGGCCTATTGGGTGTCCTATAAGCTTCCTGGATGAGCATATCTAACTCTATTTTTATATGGGCAAAAATTTCTTTAGCAATTTCCTTGAGAATGTTCCTTATCCCATTCTTTTGTGTTTCAATTTCTTCCTGTATCCCAATTAATCCTATATTGTTTCTTCTCATTTCATCCCAGGCATTTTTAAAATTCTGTTCATGTTCTGTGAGTTTTTGTTTCTTTTTTGTCATCCATGTGCTCTAGCTTTCTCAGGCTGGCCTCATTGTCAGAAGTTCTTTCTTCAAGAGATGAAGTTCTGTTTTCTATAGAAGTTAGTCTATTATTAAATTCTTCCATGGTTCCTCTCATGTCATTGTCTGCAGATTTCAGCTCTGTTACTTCCTTTTCGAGTATATCTATTTCTTTGATAATAGAGTTTTTCATCTTTTGAGTTTTCTCACTTAGTCCCTTCATTATATCTTCTTTTAGCTCTTTGTTTCTTTTAGTAATCAGATCATTGATAATATTTTCATGGTTTTCATCTCAACCCCTATCTGTGGCATACTTTTTAGGGGAGTTTTGGGTTTGAAGTGAACCTCTCCTTCTTTCATTCTTCATTTTGCAGAGCTTCTTGTGGATCTCTGAATTGAGATTTCCCGAGGGGAAGGTAGGCAGTTCTCCAGGTTGTTTTTCCTTGCAAGTCAAATGGTCAGATCAGCCACCAACTCTTTGATGAACACCTTCTTCAGGATGCTGTTTCTGCCTGGGTCCTTATGTTGCTCTACCCTTTTGGTTCCGGGCTTGAGGTTGCAAATCTGAACCTACTGGAATGTGGACATCAGGTAGGTGGTGCTGCTCCAGGCAGCATACCATCCCTGGTTGGTCCTTAGCAGGGCTTCTCTGGACAGAGGTCCTACCAGTCATATCCTGAGTGCCTTCCAGCGGGACTTAAACAGACTCCAACAGGAATACCTGGCGTCAGGTAGACAGTGCTGCTCCAGTCGGGGAAATTCCCCTGGTTGGTCCTGAGCAGGGAAGCTCCGGACAGAGGTCCTACCAATCAAGTCCCAAGGGCCTTCCAGAGTAACTTGAACAAGCCCCAACAGGAACCCGGGCATCAGTTAGGCAGGGCTGGTCCAGGTGGGGAACTTCCCCTAGTTGGTCCTGAGCAGGGGCTGCTTCAGACAGAAGTCCTACCTGTTGTGTCCTGAGCGCCTTCCAGTGGGACTCAAAAGGCCCACAATCCTAATCTTGATAATCTCCCTCTTCTTTAAGCACTTGACCAGTTATTTATATATTGTTCTAGAGTTTTTTCTATCATTTACATATTTGCTCCTTTTGAGATAATTCTGTGTGTCATAAAATGTAGCAATATCCAAAAATTTATTATTGAGTGAAAAACCAAATTCCATACTAGCATATCTGTTTATCTATTATATAAAAATAAACATTCATACAAAAATAAAAAACAATACTGCATGTTCTACGAGTTCTCATTTCTGTTTCCTCTTCCTTCCCTCCCTCTTCCTCTTCCTTTCCTTCTTAATGACCTTTGTAGTGATAACCTTTTCTATAGATAATGTTTATACATTACATTCTTGACCCACATTTCTAGCTGTTTAACAGGTTCTTAGTCTACTGTTTGACATATTAAATAAACTATAGAAGTTGAAGTTATGATCTTCCCTACTTTCTTCCTGTCTTCTGCTTTGTCTGCTTTGGTTAATGGAATGCAATTTGCATAATCTTCCTAAATGCCTCATTTGTCAGGCTGTCATTCCTCTACTCATTTACTGTCTTATGTTCCTCACAGCTTGTATGTCTACCAAATCTACTACTTTCCATATCTTCTTATTGCCGTTTGTCTTATTTCAGGTGTTAGGCCCTTATCATTTAGACTGTTGTAATATCTCCACACTATTCTCTCTGTTTCTATTCTAGTGATTTGAACAGATTATTGGGCATAGGATTACCAGGAGAAATGTTCCAATTGTAGAAACTTTCTATACTTTTTAAAGAAATGGAAAAAGAGAGAGGGAGAAAGTGAGAGAAAAAGAGAATTAATTTTATTCCTCCAACTGGCTTTTTTTTTCCCTCCACATATTTGTGTATATGGTATTGGGGATCAAACCTGGGTACTTATGCATGCCAGGCAAGTGTTTTACCACTGAGCCACCTCTCCAGCCCACCTTCACTGCTGAGAAAGTTAAGGTTTGAGAAGAAAAGGTAAGTAACTGTCCCACTCAATGTCATAATGTACTAGAGTTATTTAAAATTTTTCATTCTCCTTAATTCAAAACTTTACCATACAAGACCATGTCAGTCCTGTGAATTTAGTTCTGTTTTTGTTTTATTTTCTGTAGCATTGATATTTGCATTATAAGTTTTTGAACATTGCTTCCTTTCTTGTCCTTAAAGAGTTAAATAGCATTCAGAATACAAATTTCCTGAAATGCCAAATATCTATATGCATTCATCACACTATATTTTATTTTTTGACACATAAATCTTTCAATACTGCATTATGATATGAATAATTTTTTAAAATTTAGTGAATGCATGGGGAAATTTATGGTATGTCATTGCCCATGCGAAAAGAAACATTATTGGTGTGGAAAATATAGGGAAGATTTCAAGACTGATAATGCTCCGCAATGAGTTTGGATTGGTGAGTATTTAGGAACAGATTTTTCTTACTTAAGATAATCAGAGATTTATTTCTTAAATGAAACTAATTATTCAAAAGTGGAGCTAACTCTATTGAACAATCTTACTTTTAAAAGTTCATTCTGTTCATTCTATAAAAATTTCTCCAATGATGATTAGTTATAAGGATATTGATCTAATTAGTTATGGTAGTAGCATATTATCCTTTGTTCCATTACCTATTTCTATTCTAATCTTTTCCTACTCACCCCTACTTGATTTGGTTAAATTATTTGCCTATTCTACCTATCCTTACAGTTTAATGAAACCTGAGGATCTTCAGAAATAAACTATCTAAGGTTGTAGTCCCAATAAAATTGAGGATTAGTACATCAGTGCTGAGCTTAACAAGAACAAACCTACTTTTTTGTGTGTGTGTGTGTTTTATTTTTTTTTTTAATTTTTATTTTTTGAACAACCTTACAAGATTTTAACAAATCAATATAAAATGTGTATAAAATGTGTAAATATTCTGGATATTGTAATTATCCCCAGGAGTGCCCCCCCAGTTACCCTCCCTTATCCCTCCCTTCCCTTTCCCTTTAAAGCTCTAAAAAAAGTATTAGATTATAAAGCATTACATCTTATCTGGATTTAACTCATGTTACTAGACCATCTTTCTCACTGTCCAGGGTCTAGTCCCCACCTCCACCTATGAGTGGAGACAATCGACCCTTAGATCTCTGGGTTAAGCTGATTTTACTCAACATGATCTCTTCCATAACCATCCATTTACCCTCGAAGG
>PVKS010016439.1:0-43957 GCA_004027875.1 Aplodontia rufa | reverse complement strand
TGAGACCCTGTCTTCAAAAAAAGAAAAAGTCCCTTTTGATCTTTAACAGCTTGCATAATTTATATTTGTGGTTCATTTAATTGTGAAACAAAGTCACATAGTAATATAGACCAGAAATCTCATAAAAGAAAATTTTGCCACATTAATATTTTTTGCTTATTTTTAACATGTCATGTAAATTTTTTGTTTTTTGGAAAGCAGGAGAGTAAGAGAGTGGAAAGGGAGAATCAACTTTCTTTCTTTTTCATCTGGCCTTGGTTTCTCTGACACTTAAGTGGTGCTGGGGTTTGAAAGTGGTCCTTGCTAATGCCAGGCAAGCACTCTAAGCACTGAGCCACCGCTCCAGCCCCCACATCATGTACATTTTAATATAAAGCATATGGGCTATTATAACTAGATATTGCTTTGTGTTCTCATTTTTCTGATTATAAGCATTTTCCTATATTGCTAATATCCATCTTATTTTTATTTAGTTCTTTCAAGTTTGCATATTGTGACCATACCAAACCATTGTGTTGAACAGTTTTATTGCCCAGGGTTCCTAAGAGATCCACCAAGCTGCTCTTTAACAGTCTGGTGCTAGGGTCTCTCTTGATTAACAGGTTTATCAAATGATCCCTTACTCTGGTTTTTGATATCAAATTTGAGTAATCAGATGATTGTAGGCTTAATATTAAATTTAAGACGATAGTAGGCTTAATATTAAATTTCATTTATTTTCCAAAGTGATAAATTACATTTACTTTGATAGAAAAATTTTTATTAAAAGTAAAAAAAGGCACCAGAAACTTTGTGAAGAAAACAGTAATTGTGGTGAATACCAGATTTTAAAAGCTGAAATGTATTAATATCATTATGTGTATGATGTTATAGAGATATTTCTGGTTGTTTTTCTAAATAGCTCTGTAAGAGTTGAAAAATAGAGAAAGTAAAATTTTAAATTTGTTGCACATTTTATTCTTCCCTTTGCCCTCCTCTACTCCTATACTCTTCTTCCTTTCCTGAATCCCTCCCATTGCCTACTTTTTCCTCTAGAATAAAATCTCATCTTGCATTTTTGTGCCATCTTTTTTTCCCATAGTAATTTTTTGCACATCATTTATTCTGACCAGTTAGTTACTTATAGTAACCCAGAAGTTTTTTAGTTCTTTGAAACTACATTTCTACATTGTGTGTATATTTCTAAATTGTATTGTGTTTTCTTATGAGTGGCTTTGTTTCACAAATTCTATTTCGGCCTTAAGGCATTGACTCAAATATCAGTTGAAATTTGGCTCAAAAAGGACACATCATAGTCAGCTTTAACTTTAATATGATGTACTTAAAAGCATAATTTCTTCTTTTTTTCCCCCTCTCCATTATTCCTTTCCTTAAGGAATCAGCAGGTGGGGATCTTCAGTCTCCGTTGACACCAGAAAGTATCAATGGGACAGATGATGAAAGGACACCTGATGTGACACAGAACTCAGAGCCAAGGACTGAACCAACTCAGAATGCATTGCCATTTTCACATAGGTACAGATTCAGTTCACCAATCATGATTAAGTAATGTGTAAATACGGAAGTTTATTTGCTTTTAGAAACTCTGAAGCTACTTCAGAAATTAGAACCTTTGAGTGAAAAATTTCAGGTCAGACTTATTTTATTAACTTATTGCTTATAGTTGCCTGGTTGGGCCGGAGCAAACATTTCCTTTACCTGTGTAGAAAAAAAGAGTATTGAGCTAATTACAGAAAAGTTGTTTTCAGTGAAATAAAATACTGTTAATCCCTTCTATTTTCTAAATATGTCCCCTGTCCCCTTAAAGGTCCACTTTGTTAGCCTGGTTTCTATATAAGTGTCTTTTTGTTGTTTTTTTTTTTAGTAGATCTTTCATTCTGAAATAAGCTTTACCTTAGTCTTAGAGGTGATCTCACCATGTGATTTCACAGAATAGGAGAGACTTGTAGCATGGTAGATTTATTTTTGTACACCAACAAGAGATAAGACTTTACTTGATTTTCTGAATTTTAAAAAAATTTGGTACTCTGAAAAGACAGTTTGTCCTAAATGTGTTCCAAACCAATTACATTAATTATTGGCCATACTGTGGTATTTTTAGAATGTAAGGAAGTCTATGACATTGTAGTATTGCAGGTATAAGATAAATACCTATCTGAAACCTGTTGTAAAGTTGATTGATACCCTTTCTTGAATGCTTTTCACTAAGTAGTTTCAGTTAAAATTAAGGGAACAGTTTGCTTTTATTGCACATGTTTTTGAGGGTTCCATTATTTTAAAAATCTAATTATTTGGCATATTAAAAATTGTGAAATGAGGTATTTCAAAAATTTTTTCATATTAAAATTTAAATTCTTCATTGTATTTACTTTTGTCACATATGAAAAAATGTTCCTCATAAATATAAGAATTATGTCACTATATTTGGGCATATTTGAATAAATATGTACCTCAGAAAGAGGCAAGGAACCAGAGGACAGGAGGAAGGAGGTGTGGGAGTCCTGGAGCGGGATTTAAATTTTTTTAAATTATTTTTTCTTACAAGAATTTTAATTTCGATTGAAATTTTGTTAAAGATTAGGGGCCTACGATTAAACATAATAGAGGCTAATATTAAGAGACCTCATGATCAGGCTGAAGAAGAAAGGTGAGATGAAAGGGTTTTTTAGAAATGAGGAGGGAAGAACTATTTGTGACTCTTCTCATCTGTTGCTTAAAATACTAATAATTTTATATAAAACATGTATTTGGAGTTATGGATTTCATGCTTTAACTACAAGAATATAAACGTATTTTCTTACAGCTATAAAGATTCTAAACATTACTCTGATTTGAAGAGTTTGTGTTCACATTGATTTGTTAAACATAGTCTTTTAACAAAAAGATAACATTATAGTCTTACAAAAGAGAACATTTTTTAGTTACAAATAATGATGTTGTGCAGTTTTTAAAGTATTTTACTTTAAAAGTATTTGTTTTGTTAGTCGTTAGTATTTGGCATTACTTATGTGGGATTGGTCTTTATCAATCTGACTCTGTTCTTGCAAGTATAATAGAAGTCACCTTGACTTGAATATCCAACTTCTTTAGCTATTGGTATTTATAGATTAGCCATGGAGAGATTTGATAAGAGCTCTGAAAATAAAGCTTAGCAGGTCAATTTAAGCTTTTTTTTTCTTTTCTTTTCTTTTTTTTTTTTTAAGAGAGAGAGAAAGGATCAATTTTATTTATTTATTTTTTATGTGGCTTTCTTTGCCCTGACACTTCATTGTGTACGTGGTGCTGGGATTTGAACCTGCATACTCGCACAAGCCAGGCAAGTGCCATAACTGCTGAGCCACCACTCTAGCCCCACATTTAAGCTTTTAATTATGTTGAAGATATTATATAATCTTAAAAGCTTATAATTTTAAGAATATTTCACTATAGAATTTTATAATACTTATTCTCTGAACTTGTTTTGATTTTATGTTAATATTCAGCTAGTTACTTGACTGAAATCAAGATTTCCACCTGAGGTAAATTATTTTACAGCTAATGTTAGAATCCTGGAATGTCAGAGATGGCAGAGACCTCAAAGATGGTATAATCAGGATTCTCAAAACTGTGTTAGTTTGAAATCAATTTAATGCATTATTCATGGGGTTCTGAAAATGAAACCAAGTAGAAAACATGAGGGTAACGTTAAGAGTAGAAATTGGAGCAGGAATCTGTGGCTTATGTCTGTAATCTCAGCTGCTGGGGAAGCTGAGATCAGCCTTAGCAAATTATCAAGACCCTGTCTCAAAATAAATTTTCTTTAAAAAAATAAAATAAAAGGACTGGGGATGTAGCTCAGTGGTAGAGCACTTGCCTAGAATGTGTTGGGCCCTGGGTTCAAATCCCAGCACACAAAAAAACAATAAGATAGAAAGGATTAAAATAAAAAGTCATTAGTCAAGTATTATAGCATTGTTTTATATTTGTGTCATAAACTATGCAAAAATGCTCTCATCAATTAAGTTTCAGTGTATTAATACTTTGTGAGTGTACTTCTAAATATTTTTAAAAGTTTAGGAATATATAAAGTAGGGAAATCATAAGGACAAAACATTTATTTATTTGGGGAAATGTTACTGTATTTTATCTAAATTGGTATTTCTTTAAAAATTAATTTTTAAACTAAATGATAATGTCCTTTTTGAATTGAATAAATATATATTGATCCACTGAAGTCTTCAGGTTGTCCTTTGAAACCTTAGTCTTAGAATTAACTATAAAGTAGCTGTGTCCTAATAGACTAGCATGTATGTTTGAAGGAAGCTTTTGATTTTATTCCAAGGATGTTTGTTTGCTTCATAGTGGCGACTGTGTAGAACTCTAGAACTTATTTGCTATTTCTTATAAATAATAGATTTTTTAAAAGATTTAAGACTACCTAAAACTCTTTTTGAAAATAGTTAATTTTATAGTATTCCAATGCTGTTGGAAACTAACAGTGAAATTTATAATACTAAAAACTAAGTTTTTATTTTGTTCATTATAATTATATGGTCCTTAGATATTAAAACTATATTGATAAATAACTGGTATCATATTTTTGAGAGTTCACAACAGACAGATATATACATACATATATATATATATGTATATACCTGCAGTTTGTGAAGTTATTTTTGTACTGGTAAATTTTTATAACAGTTTGATTATCTTAATGGAAAATAGGTTCTTGTGTGCACCGATTATATTTAGGTTCTTCTAATGTTGAGGTAATGTATTCTTGTGGTGCTGTTAGACTTTACGCATTTTGGAAGTACCACATGTATCTTCTGCCACTTCCTGTGTTTGTGTTTCCAGCAGATACTCATTAAAGAATGTATGCAGAAATGTTACTTTCTAGTATATTGACTTTAAATCAGTGTAACTGTAATTTTACCAAAGCTTATGACATCTGGGTGGGTTCGCTCCATTTATATTTATTATTAAAATTTCATTCATTATTTAAGTTTCAGAAAGTCACTCCTTTAAAACTGTGACTTAGGGATGTTTGTATCATTTCAAAAACTAAATTTCACTGGAAATTTTGCATACCATTTTAACTAAAATATGAAACAAACTCACCAAAATAAAAATGAAATATTTATATTTAACAAAGCATGATAAAATGTGCAAAAATGTTTTTTCTTCCATTAAATACAATTTATACCTATTTGAAAATGATACAGATAAGAAAAATGAATGGCTGTGAAGAGCTCTGAGGTACTGCACTCTCCACATTATGACCTCTGCCTCCCTGTTTATGGATAGGAAGTAAAATATGGAAGATTGTAGTTAAGAACTAAAGTAAAAATACTCTTTTGTTTGGGTAAAACTTTGTATATAAAACTGGAACTTGATTTCACAAGAAGTGATTTTATCATTGATAAAATTAGGTGAAAAATTTAAGGTTTAGGATTCCCCTTAGTCATAATTGACTTAAATATCATTATTGCTCCACCATCAACCTAAAAAATTATATTAGATTTTTCAAAATAAAATTAATCTGAATGCAAAGATAATTTGTGAGATCATAACTAAACAATTTAAATGTCAGTATTTCACTTTCTATAATTATGAATGGATGGCATTTTGTAAGATGTGCTATAGTGATTTGGTAACATACTGTTGGAAATTTAGAAACAATTTATATATTTTAAAATAAGATGCAGTAAAAAAGTTGAGCAACAGAGTATATATATATATATATATATATATATATATAAGTTTCTTGTCATGAATTTTTGAAAAACTAATCTTTGTTTTCTTCTAAGGTCCTTTAAAAGATTTTAAGAACAATGTTAAAATTTGCTAAAACATTTTGTGAGGCATTATCATTAGATATAAGTTTTATTCACAGGAAGAAAGTTACTATTGTTCTTGTAAGATAAAGACATTACTAAATCACCTCTCCTTCTCTACCTCTGCTTAACCATTATTGTTAATGGGAAAGAATATTCATCATTTCATCCCTTGCAATCATTAGCTTCTGTTTTCAAGACAACTAGCTGGAGTTAGAGTTGTGGTCATTGGCCATGGATCAGATTGATTCTAGATTAATTATGATCTGTCCCCTGTGGAGGGTTTTTAGGAATTCCTTCTTAGTAGACTACAGTGCTGGATTCCATTGGAAGGGAGGCATGATAGGAGAGTTCTGATCTAGGACATAAGGGAAAATGCTTTTCCTTTGGATTTGGCTTCCCATCTTTCCTCTTAGCAGAGTGGGTAATGGCCATGATCAAGGTATGAACCTAGACTAAAGCCAGGCATGCCACATAAGTAGGTGAAATTTGTGGTGTATATTGCAGTAAGGAATGGTCTGTGGAAAAGTGGCATATGCTTCATTGGAAGATAACAATTTTTATTTATTTTTTAATGAAGTCAGGGGAATGGAGACTTGATGACACTTCTGGCTTCTAGTTTAGATCTTCAAAAGAAATCTTTGTAAAGATTGGGGCCAACTCTTGCCTCATGGGATTAATACATTGGGTCCACATTTCATATGTATTGAAGTAGTCATGCCACAGTGACTGCTTTCCTACAGAATGTGTAAAATGCAGACATGGCTTAAACAATTGAAATTAATGTGTGTTGTGCTTTTTATTTGTATCAATTTGCCATTATGTATTTACAGTTTCACTTGACTAAATTGTTAATTTTTATAACTGTTCTGAGTTGAAGCCTAAAAATCAATATTAGAACTTTGGAAATAGAAGAAAGTTTGGCTATTACCTACTCCAGCCACTTCATTTGATAGAAACAGAAGCAAGTCCATAGAAGAGAGATAATGGCTAGTTTACATCAGTGATATTCTTCAGAGGTATTATCATTAGAACCTATCCTGGTTGAGACACTTTTTCCTCTACTAAACTCTAAAAAAATTTGTTTTCTATATCTTTTTACAGACACTTAACGATGCCGATTTTTATCATTCATTGTGTTTAACATTACTTGCCCCCTACTAGAGTCTCAGCCAAGCCTTGTTGACTTGCATTTCTTCATATCTTGTGTAGTTTTTAGCCATTTCAGATATGTTATATATCATGAATAAATTTATTGCACAAATAAATGCATATACTTTTTCAGTTGAGTGAGATAACAAAGTAGAAAATAAATTGGTGCAACTTGATCATTAGTATCAAAAATATATCATTGGGCAGAGCTGAAAAATGTTAATTTAAAGAATAACTGAATATCATCATTCTAATAGGATCCATTTAGCTATTAATATTCCCTCTATTCTAAATAACAGCTTTATGGAAATATGATTCACATACTAAACTATTCACATATTTAATGTGTACAATTTAGCAGTTTTAATATATTCAGAATTGTGTAGTCTTTACCACAATGCATTTTATTTTATTTATTTATTTTTTTAGAGAGAAGGACACTGAGAGAAAGGGAGACAGAGAGAATCAATTTTTTTTTAGTTTTTCACATGGGTTTTGTTGCTCTGACACTTAGTTGTGTATGTGGGTGCTGGGGCTTGAACCCGTGTACTTAGGCATATTGGTCAAGCGCCATAACCACTGAGTCACTGCCCCAGCCCCAACCACAATGCATTTTAGAGCATTTTCAGTTACTCCATTTTCCCCTACACGTTCTCCTCTCCTCTAACCATAACCAACCACTAATAACTTTCTTTCTTTGTAGATTTGTTTATTTTGAACTCTTCATATAATTGGAATTATATAACTGGGCTGGGGATGTAACTCAATGATAGAGTGCTTGCCTTCCATGCATGAAGTTCTATGTTTGATAACCAACGTCACACACAAAAAAAGTGATCTTTTGAGATTAGCTTCTTCACTTAGCATGTGTTTTTAAAATTCACCTGTTATGTAGAATGTTACCAATATTTCATTTCCATGTATTGACGAGTAATATAGTATGCCTGTATTATGTTTTTTATCCATTTATCATTTGATAGACATTCCGATTGTTTATACTTTTTGGAAGTTACACTATTACAAATATTATCTTAGGAACATTTGTATTTGAGTTTTTGTGTGTACATGTGTTTTCACTTCTCTTGGGTATATCTGTTAAGAAGTGGAATCCCTGGGTCATATGGTAATCTTATCTTTACCTTTAGGAGGAACTACCAGAGTGTTTTTCAAAGCAGCTACACAATTTTACATTCCCACCAGCAGTGTATAAGGATTCCAATTTCTCCACACAGCACCAGTTGTCTGTCTTTTATTGTTTTTTGTTTGGGATTGTCCCGTGTTCCCCCCCACCCCTGTAGCACAAGAGTTCAATCCCAAGGTCCTCACATGTGCTAGACAAGCACTTTATAACCAAGCTATACCTCCAACACTGTCTCTTATTATCCTAGTGAGTTAAGTGGTATCTCATTTTGAATTTGATTTTCGTTTTCCTGATAGCTAATTGATGTTGAGAATCTTGTACTTATTGGCCACTTCTGTATCTTTGGAAAAATGGCAGGGTTTTCAGATTCTTTGTGCATTTGCAATTGGGTTGATTTTTGTTTCTGTTGTTGAGTTGCAGGAGTTCTTTATTTTCTAAATATTAACCCCTTACCAGATAAACAATTTGCAAATATTTTCTCTAATTCTCTTTACTAGGTATCTCTTCACTTTTATTATGGTATGAGTATAATACAAAGTTTTTTTTTTTATGAGAGAGAGGGAGGACAGTGAGAGAGAGAGAATCAATTTTATTTTATTTTTCATGGGGCTTTCGTTGCTCCACACATTGTGTATGTGGTATTGTGGTTTGAACCTGCGTCCTCACGCATGCCAGGCAAGTGCAGTAACCACTGGGCCACCACTCCAGCCCAAGCTTTTTAAATTTAATTAATTTCAGTTTATTTTTTTTTCTTTTGTTGCACTTGCTTTTTTCTCACATCTAAAAATTGTTGCCTAATCCAAAATCACAAGATGTTCACATATGTTTTCTTCTGAATTTTAGCTCTTACACTTAGGTCTTTGATTTATTTTGAGTTAGTGTTTATATATCATGTGACATAGAGGCATACCTTCATTCTTCTACATGTGATTATCTGCTATCCCAGCACTATTTGTTCGGAGAAAAAAAAAAGGTTCTTTATCCATTGAAGTGTCTTGGTGCCTTTATCAAAAATCAGTTATCATTGGTTGGGCTCTGTGACTCTTGCTTATAATTCAGCTATTCTGGAAGCTAAGGTGGGAGGATCACAAGTTCAAGGCAAGCCTTGATAACTTGGACCCTTGCTCAAAATAAAAAGAGCTGGAAATTGCTTAGTGGCAAAGTGCTTGCCTAGCATGCATGAGGAAACAAACAGAACAAAATCATTTGACCATAAATGTGAGGGTTTGTTTCTGAACTCTCAGTTCTCTCCCATTAATCAAATCCATGCTTATGCTAGTAATTCATGGTTTTAATTGTAGCTTTGTGCTAAGTTTTGAAATCGGGAAGTGTAATTCATCCAACTTTATTCTTCCTTTTCAAGATTGTTTTGACCCTCTGATTTCTTAAAATCTCCATGCAAATTTTAGTCTGTAGAAATATCACGTGGTGGCTCAGCAGTTACTGCTCTTGCCTGGCATGTGCGAGGACATGAGTTCGAACCCCAGCACCATGTACAAAATGGAGGCCAAATGAAAAACTAAATAAAATTGACTCCCCACACTGTCCCTCTCTCTTAAAAAAAATTTTTTTATATGAATTTCCACAAGAAACCAGTTGAGATTCTGATAAGGATTGTTTATTAAATCTGTTACGCTCGCTGAATTTGTTTATTAGTTTAATAGCATTTAAAGTGGACTCCTTAGAATTTTCTATGTACAAAATTGAGTCATCTGAAAATGGGTGTAGTTTAACTTCTCCTTTACAATCTGGATGCATTTTACATCATTTTCTTGACAGTCACGCTAGCTAGAACCTCCAATGTAATGTTGAATAAAAGTCATAAGAGTGCAGATTAGTTAGGAGCATATAACCATCCTAATATACACTCTCCCAATCCATGAACATGGGATGTTGTCCCATTTATTTAGAGCTGCTGTAATTACTTTCAACCATGTTATGTAGTTTTCAGAATACAAATGTACACTTCTTTCATTAAACATCTTTGCATTTTTGCTTTTATTTTTAAGACAGCATCAGTGAGAGAGGAATAATCAGTTTTATTATTTCTTCATGTGGCTTTCATTGATTGCTCCAACACTTCATTGTGTATGTGGTACTAGGGTTCAAACCCATGTCCTCACAAATGCCAGTCAAGCGATGTAATTTCTGAGCCACCACTCCAGCCCCTACATTTTTGTTTTTGTACTTTTAAATACTAAAACTGTATTTGGAAGTACTGTTGATTTCTGTTTAGTAATTTTGCATCCTGCTTAGCTCATTTACTAGTTTTAAAGTTGGTTCCTTCGGATTTTCTTTATACAAAATCAAGGCATTTGCAAGTAGATATACTTCTTTCCTTTCCAATCTGGGCATTATTACATTTTCTTGACTATTTGCCCTGATTAGAACCTCTAATACAATGTTGAATAGAAGTGACAAGAGTAGAGATCCTTGTTTTTAATTTTATAGGGAAAATACTTAGACCCTCATAGTTAAGTTAGCTGTGCATTTTTCATAGATATTTTCTATTAGGGTGAACAAGTTACCCTATGCAGCTAGTTGTTTGGTTTTTTTTTTTTTAAGCATTCATACCTGTTGGTTAGTGTTTCCACTTTCATACCCGTTCAGGGTGGTTGCTTTAGGATTTCGTGCATTATCAGAGGTAGCCATAAGCTTGCCTAATGTTTAACTTCTGAAAAGGTAAATGAATGGTTATTTTATTTATTTATTTATTTATTTTTAAGAAAGAGGGACAGTGAGAGGAACAGAGAAAGGGAGAAACAACTTTATTTAGTTTTTTACATGGCCTTAGTTGCTCCAACACTTAGTTGTGTACGTGATGCTGGGGATTGAACCCGGGTCCTCGTGCTTGCAAGGCAAGCACCAAAACCACTGAGCCACCGCTCCAGCCCTGAATGATTATTTTAAAAGAAAAAATTACATTGAGGGGCTGGAGTGGTGGCTCAGTGGTTACAGTATTTGCCTGGCATGCGTGAGGACACGGGTTCAAACCCCAGCACCACATACACAACAAAGTGTTGTAGCAATGAAAGTCACATGAAAAACTAAATAAAAATTGTACTCTCACTCTCTCTTACTGTCCCTCTTCCTTAAAAAAAAAAATTGAAAGAAAGAATTCCTATTTTAAAAAATGCTGCTGCGTTTAAGAACTTCTTGCTGTTATTTCCTGTGTAAAAATTTGAAGCCTTCTAGCATTTTATCTCCAAAATATATAAAGGATCTCTTACAGAGGGTTGGGATAGAGTACATTTACTTTCTGATTTTTTAAAGAGTTATTGGAGGATTTTTTCCATTATTTTTTATTGCAAGAAAATGTGTAATAAAAATGTACTTTTTAAAATGACAAACTTTTTAAAGAGAGAGTATTAACTTTATTTTTCATTTGGTTTTTGTTTTTCCTCTACTTTGTTGTGTATGTGGTGTTAGGAATTGAACCTGAGTCCTTGCGCATGCCAGGCAAGCGCTGTACAACTGAGCCACCACTCCAGCCCAAAAATGTACAGTTTTTAAAAAAGAATATAAATATTCCTTTTTAGAAGACACTGGCTAAACTATATCATGATTACAATGAACACTAATCATATTCTTATTAAACATGAATAAAAATATATATTCTAGAAATTATTTCTTCTAGTATATTCATCTAAAAAAGACTTTTTTACTATACTATAGAATGTGAGCTGATTATTTTAAAATGATAATGATGTGATATGTGATTAATATTTATGTCAACTTTCTTCCATCTCTTTTATCATGGATAGGTCCTATTTCTAAATACATGTAGTTTAAGAGTGTTCAGCATACTTGTGTATTAATTTTTAAGCAATATGGGAATGTTGTAATCAATAAAAAATTGCCTCTGCATATAAGTAGAAAATTAAGTCACCAAGTTAATTAATCCAGAAATTTAAGTCTCATTTACTAGAGTTACAAACAAAAGGAGTTGGTTTTTTGTTTCTTTGTTTTACTTTTTCAACAATAAAAGTTCTCCTTAGCACTTAGTATGAAACCTTAGACTGTTTTGGGGGTTTATTTTGTTTGTTTTTTGTTGTGATGCTAGAGATTGGACCCAGGACCTTGTAAATGCTAGCCAGGTTCTCTGCCACCCTTTGTTCTGTTTATTCTCTGGCTAATCTTGAACTCATGGGCTCAAGTGATCCTGCTGCCTAAGCCTCCTGAGTAGTTGGAACTACAGGCGTATACTATCCTGCCCAACTTCTTCAGACAGTTTGGGAGAATAATTTCCTTTTTAGCTGCATTTGCATGTATAATGTGAGGTTATTGGAGCTGCTTATAAGGAAATATGTCTTTAGAAAGTATATCTGATCAAGTGGCTTAATGGGTTTTTTGATAATTAGATCATCTTATGGTATGCTTTACTTACAAATTAAGTTACTATTAATATACCTAAGGCCTCTTGGGCTCTACAAAGTCTCTCTAGAGATACAGAAAGTAGATATTAAGTTTGTCAAATTATGTGACAAACCCACATCATGGCATGTCATCTGATTCTGAAAACACTGCTACTGCATGGTAGTCATACCTTTTTAGCTTCTTTTAAAAGGTGTAGATAAACTGTTCTGTTATTATCACATGTGGTCAGAAAGTTCTGGGTTCCCAGGCAAGGAAAGATGATTTTAATGGCACTTTATCTTAGAAGTCTCACAACCTGTTAGGACCTACTAGATGTCACACCCTAAACTACTACTGGACATATCACAATTGTGGTGTTTTTTTTTTTTTTTTGAAGAAAGAGTGAGTTGTCTTGGACAGAAAGGAATAAAGAAAAAAATCACGTACCCAATTAGTCCCACTCCCCCTTGTACCATATTACTTTATATAAAATTTGTGCTTAAACATTTTTTTATTTTTATGGAAAACTGGACTCTTTACTCCCTTACATTCTAATACCTACTGGATAGTTGTGGTTTTTATTTTTTTTTTAATCGAAAGAAAAAAATCAGTTCTCCAAGTTTGATATTTTTTCACACTGTGGAGATAGCCAGTATTCCCTGGGGGACGACTTCTGTGACCATCTTTAGTTTTGAGACTGAGTGGAGTCACCGTTTCCCTTGGAAGAAGAGGATATGAAGTTTATGCTAAATGAAAAGATGCAAATAGTCCCTGACTGAAAGAAACTAAAATGGAAGAAAAATGACAGTTTAAAAAGACCCAAGCATCACAGTTTTAACTTTGAAGAGTCAAAAGAAGTAGAACTTTCAAAGAAGACACTTATCTGCTTGAATTCCTCAGTATCTCTAGATAATATTTAAGCTATCTTCATATAGAGGAAGAAAAGAATAACTAGACATGGCATATCATGTTTTGTCCTGTTGGCAAAATGCCGTAACACTTATCTGCTAATTTTTAAAATCTTAAAAGCCCTTGATGGAGAACATGTTGTTAAAAATCAAAATAGCTTTTACTCCTGATGAAGATAGTGAAAAATAAGCAACCTAATTCTCCTGGACTTCTAATTAGAACTGTTTCTTAGATGCCACTTCTTTTAGAGACATAAATATATCCACTTTTCTACATGAAATCTAATATTCATATCTTGTTAAATCCCAACCTCACAGGGATGTTGTGAGGCAAAATTTAAATGTTCCTTTACTTTAAAAAAAGTTTAGAAGTAATAACTCTTGTCTGTCTCATTGTTGATAGTTTCTGTGATCATACAGTTTTATTTATCTTAAAAACTACAAGTGATTTCCTATAGTTATGAATGGATATTAGGGTAACTTTAAATGGAAGATAATGAAGTTGTATTTGAATTATCAGTGAGCATTCTTGTATGAAGAATAATTTGACTGTATGAAATGTTAAATTGATTCTTTTCAAATAAGAGCTTTTATACAATTATAATTAAAGAAAAACTAAACTAAAATGGTCTGGTTTCCCCTTTTATTTAGTTGGGATTTAATTATTCATGCCTCTTAGAGAAAAGGTAACCCAACTGGTCAAAGTCTAATGATAGAAAATGAAAAAACACAACAAAATGGTACATTTTTAGAAAAAAAAAATCTTGTGACAAGTTTCAAGCAATATAGAGATGTGCAGAATTTAGACTTTGAGGCTTAGGATGTGGCTCCGTGGTAGATACTTCCCTGGTGTGTTTGGGGCCCGGGTTCAATCCCCAGCTTTGCACCACCCCCCAGAAAAAGGTGATAAAAACTGAATAAAGTAGTTCAGTGGTAGAGTGCTTGCATAGTATGCACAGGGACCCGGGTTCAAACCTCAGCAGTCCATGCACAATTAAGTGTTGGGGAAAAAATATAAAATTGATTCTCTCTTTAAAAAGAACTGAGTAAAAGTGTCTCATTAAACAGGCAAAATGTCAATATTTTCATTAAAAATAGGATTCTAAGAATAGAGATTTGATAAACACTTGTTTGGTAACAGCAGAAAGATCAAAAGGAAAATTCTCATCTACTAAATGAGGGGAAATGTTTAAAATGAATTAAAAATCATGCATAGAAGATTCTTAGAGTCTAAAATTTGGTCTTACACAGTTTTATTTTTATAACATTTTGCTAAGTAATTATGTTCTCTGTTTCCATTAAATCAACCCACTACTTTTTTTAAGTCACACTTATATATATCACATGAATTATCAGATAAGGTCTCTCAAAACCAAGCTTTATATTCTTTATCAAATTTCTACTTTGTTCCTCTCCTGTATCAAAAGATAGATCAATTCAAAGTGAATTTAGGAATTCAAGCTTATATGGTAATATTTATAAACAAATAATTTAAAATTTCTAACATATCATTTCAAATATTGTTGTAGAACTTATTCAGTATGCTATATAAAAATAAGATGAACAGGGGCTGGAGTGGTGGCTCCACGGTTGGAGCACTTGCCTGGCATGGGCAAGAACCTTGGTTCAAACTTGAGCACCAACATACACAATTAAGTGTCAGAGAAACAGAAGCCAGATGAAAAAATAAAGTTGATTCTGTTCTCTCCCTCTCTCTCCCTCTCCCTTGCCTCTCTCTTGGAAAAAAAAAAAATATATATATATATATATATATAATAAAATGAACATAGTCCTAGGATAAGAGTGTTGAGATTGAGAAGACATTTGAAAATATTTTATATTTTTGTATGCCTCACTTTCTAAAAACTATAACTATAGCATTTTTTGGATAGTGCTGGAATTGAAACTAGGACCTTGAACATGATAGGCAAGCATTCTACCACTGAGTTACATCCCTGCCTATGACATCTTTAGATGAGCTTTATTCACTTCAACAACCCCACTACTCCTACTTTATGTATTCTACAAATCACTTACATTGTTTAGCTTGTTTATTAAAGTTGTGTAGTACTGGGGCCGAGAGAAGGAACCTTTCTTTCACAAACTCTGTTTAGTTAAAGAAATTGCTACTTCTTTTAATAGTTACATAATAAGCATATACAGTATAAGTATATATCATACATAGTGTATATACTGTTTGTATGAATGATATAAATTGGTCCAAAATGTATTAAAAAAAAAAAAGGACGGTGAGAGATAAAGACAGAATCGATTTTATTGAGTTTTTCATGGACTTTTGTTGCTTGGACACTTCATTGTGTATATGGTGCTGGGGTTTGAACCCACGTACTCACGCATCCAAGGCAAGTGCCATAACTGCTGAGCCACTGCTCCAGCCCCTGTATTTTTTTTAAGTGAATCAATTTTATTTAGTTTTTCATGTGGTTTTTGTTGCTCCGACACTTAGTCATATACGCGGTGCTGGGGCTCGAATCCACATCTCTGCGCATGCCAGGCAAGCAATGCAAGGACTGAGCCACTACTCCAGCCCCTAAAATGTATTCTTTATCCATTTTAATGCACTTACATTTGAGTACTGCAATAATATTTTGAAAATTTGTTGTAATAATTTTAAAAAGACAAAGTGATCTAGTTTAAAGATCATAATGAAATTACTAATAAAGTTTTATGTGTTAGAAGTAATTAAAGCTTCTTAGAAATAATTCTTGGGGATAATTTTCCCTTAGGAGCAAATGTATATCATATTGTTACTTTGTATGCATTTATAATTGTATGATAACTTTTTAATAAAAAAATAAAAAGACCTTCCCCACTCCATGGTCATTAAAAGAAATAATTCTTAAACTTGCTTTGCTTTTAAATACCAAAAATGGAATGTAATAGTAAGAAGTCATTTTTTGATGACAATATGTAAAAAAAGGTTTCTCCCCCTGCCCATTATTCGATAGCATTTAACACAACATGTGTTTCTTCTAGTCAGTCTGCTGTAGAAAGCAAATGTTAAAAGTTAGTGAACATGTGCTTCAACAATAATGAACAAATATTAGTCATTAACAATATTTCTTTTCAGGTATTTAAAACTTAAAAGGGCTTTGTTTTGTCAGTTCCCGCTTTATTATGGAGACAGTTTATTGATTTCATCTTGATCCTGATTTAGTTCAAGAGGGAATAATTTCCAGGGAGGAATGTGAATTCATGTTGAACATTCTTTTTTTCTTTTCTTTTTTCTTTTTTAAAGATACAGCCAGGTGGCTGGAGTGGTGGCTCTGTAGTTGGAGTGCTTGCCTGGCACATATGAGGACCTGGATTCACACCTGAGCACCACATAACGCTACTAAGTTTCAGAGAAACAAAGGCTAAATAAAAGAAAAAATAAAATTGGTTCTTTTTCTCTCTAAAGAGAAAACCAATTGATTTTCTCTTCTCTCTCATTCTCTCTCTCTCTCTTTAAAGAGAAAGAACCAATTTTATTTTTTTATCTGGGTTTTGTTTTTCAGACAGTTAGTTGTATATGTGGTGCTGAGGTTCAAACCCAGTCTCTTCTTGCACATGCCAGGCAAGCACTGTACTGCTGAGCCACTGATCCAGTCCCCAGGTTGAGCATTCTTGATCCCCAAATTTGAAATCCAGCATACTCCAGTATTGTAAAACTTGTCAAGTTCCACCATGTTGCCACCAGTGGAAAATCGGTACTCAACTTCTGTCAAAACACAAACCAGCTACAAATGCTGTATAAAATTACCTTCACACTGTTTATGTAAATGAATATTCTGTTTAGACTTTGATCACATCCCCAAGATATCTAACATGTATGCCAGTATTCTATAATCTGAAATACTTCTACTCCCAGACGTTTCTGATAAGGGTCACTTAACCTGTAATGTAATGGTATTGTCATCATTTTGTTGGTCTCTAGAATACAACACATTCTTTACAAACATTGTCTTAATCTCATTGGCTTCTTTTGGCTATGCCACCAGTAGTAGTCACTTGGCAAATGCCTGCATGTCTCTGGTCAACAGGTTTTCATCTGTTTAGTAAAAAAGGAAGGTTGGGATGTAATTTTCAGCACCTTTGTCTTGATTTCTTTAATATGATCTTTTCTTTAGTCTGGCAAATAAGACATTCTCTTAATGGTCTTCCGTGGCAGGACATGAGATTTAGTACTGACTTCATAATCATTAAAACACTGGCAATGTTACTGTGCTACATAAAAGAACTCATTACATAAGGCAAATTAGACATCTCTGTCTTAAATAGAACATTAGGGAAAATATTATGCTTTTGCATTATGTGTACACACAATTTAAATTATTTAAGTTCTTCCAGATGGCATTATAGATTCAAATTGTGTGATCCATCAGTTATTTTTTATTGGATCTTTTTAGTTTATATATGACAGAATCTATTTTGACATAATTATAAATGCATGGAATACAACTTGTTCTGATGCCATTTCCTGTACTTCCTCTTCTCTCCCCCTTGCCCCACCCTTTGATCCCTTCTCTCTACTCTACTGATCTTTCTGCCATTTACCCATAGTTGTTGTGGGTTTCTTGTGGATGTACATAATGATGAGCTTCACTGTGGTATATTCATGTATGTACGTAGGAAAGTTATGTCAGATTCATTCCATTCTTTGCTCATTCTGTCCCTCCTCCTTTCCCTTCATTCCCCTTGTCCATTCTACTGATCTTACTTCTATTCTTCCCTGTTCCCTTATTTTGAATTAGCTTCCACATATCAGAGGAAACATTTGACCATTGACTTTTTGGAACTGGCTAATTTCACTTGGCATGACAGTATCCAGGATCCATGCATTTGCTAGTAAATATCATAAAATTATCCTTTATGGTTGAGTAATACTCCATTGTGTACAAGTACCACAGTTTCTGTATCAGTTCATCTGTTGAAGGGCACCTAGCTTGGCTTCATTTTATTTTTTTCATTTTTATATTAGATCACTAGCACAAGGGATAGTATAACCTCATACTATCTTGGAACAGATTGATAACGACTTACAGACTGAAATAGACTATCTTAATAACTGAACTTACAGGCTGAATTGAAATCTTTTACAGTTGAGAATGAATTTTAACAGTATTTAAATCATATCTAACAGGGCTAGGTGTATAGTTCAATATTGGAGCATATGTGCCTGAAGCCTTGGGTGGTTTCAGTTCCCAGCACAGAAAAGTAAAATAAAAATCATAACCAGCAAATTGAAAAAAAAATTTGCTCTTGTGTCCACTCTCTTTGAAACATAGTCTTAACCAGTAGAAAATGAAATCAGATATGCTGTTCTTCAGGAATTAAGATGTAAACGTTGAATAAATGATGTACTACTGTATCTGGAAAAAAATAATACAGTCATTTAGCACTTCAAGTAGTGTTTTATATTTCACTGGTAGTTACACCTTACAGTCTAGTACAAGTTCTAGACTATATTAAGCAATATACATACCCAAGACTTCAGAAGAATACCGTTCCAATTTAATCACAAAGACTCAGTAATAACCAGGGAAAGATCATCTTTGTTGTTCTTCCTGCCTTTTTCTTTTCTGAACAGATTATTTTGTAATGGTCAATTTATATACTAATATCAGTTCAAAATTCTGAGTGCTAAGCCATGTGCACTATCCTTAGTACATTAGGTGATATAGTTTACATAAAAATTTATTCATTAAGTAATGGCCTAGTCAGGTATACTTTTATATATTTTAACTTCTAATAGTTTTATCTCTTACTCATTTTGTTTCACAATTGTCTCATGAGAAGTGGAACAGATACAATTTCCCCATTTTCATGGAGAAAAAAGTTTGAAGTATAAGGAGATTATGAAGTTTTTCTGTAATCTATAAGTACCAGAATTAGGATTAGACTGCAATCATTTGTTTCTCTGCTTGGTCTTTCCCAAATATGTCTTGAAGAAATTTTAAGTATACAAATGGAAATCAAACATCAAAAAAGATGATAAAATAGATTCATTTATTATTTGGCATAAAATGGATTATGGATATTTTGAATGTGTAGTTGAAATGCACTAAAGAGTGCTGAGTCTGTAAGCATTTATTCATTTGAGAACACACTGTGCATTTAGTTTCAGTCAACATGGTCATGTTGATTTTATAATTGTAGTACCTATCACTGACAGATATCCTAATAAGAGTTTCTTATGTATGTGAATGCATGTGCATATGTAGTCACAGTAGTCTTGATTATATTACTAGTAGTTTATATTTGCAAGAAAAATTACTGGGGAATCTTAGACATGAATACTTTGCATAAGTATAGGTGATAGTAAAATTTCCTTATACATTATATGCTCACTTTTCTCTTTAGTCAGTTTATTAGGTAATATTTTTTAAAATGCAGTCTCTGGTTTACCAAGTAAGCTAGTTAACAGTGCTTAGAGCTAAGCTGTATGTTTTCTTAACCATCATAGTATCAGCACATATTTGAAACACTTATCCTAGGAGTTCTCAGATTTGCATGTGAGGATGTAGCAGTCCAGTATCTATAGAGGAGAAGCCCTTGTAACAAGTCATTTCTTCAAAGCAGCAAGTTGAATCTTCCAACATAGTTTCAAATATATTGTGTGAGATATGGTTATAGGTCTCAGATGATTCAAAAGTAATTCACCTGTAAGCCAATGATTCTGAAACATATGCAGAGGCTAGGAGTACCTGAAAGGCACAATTTTGTCAGGCAGGTATTTTATGTATGTGCATATGTATATCTGTAATCACATAAATCCAAAATCATTTAACAAATTGTGAATATAAAAATCACCATGATCCCAAACATGTAAGCTGTCAGCGGTCAAACTAAGCATGACAAGCTCCTTTTGCAATATCCATGTTTAGGTCCTTTTTAATATTCATTCAGAATAATTTATTGAGCATGTCTTTACGCCAGTACAAAGATGAGTAAGATTCATGAAGCAATTGAATATATAAACTATGTGGATAATGCAGTGATAGTGATCCATTGGTTCCTTTGGCAGTTCCAAAAAACCTCCTGGCTCTCTCCATGGCTGTGTCAGCACTCAGATGTCATACTGCCCTTTCCTCTCTTGACAAATATTTGAGCACTAGCACTGGATATATCAGTGAACAAGAAAGAAAGGATCTGTTTCTGTAGTATCTAAACTTAAGTAGAAGAGTAAGAAAAATAATTACATAAATAACTATGATTGCTGTTATTAAAAATGACATGAAAGAAGAGGCCACTATAAGGGGAAGGGGGCAGATTGGTGGAGGCTCTTAAGAGTAGGTCTCTTTGTGAAGTCATACATCACTCATCCTTCCAGTGAGTAGAATCTGGCCTAATAAAATGAGGGTGGAGCACTCCATGCTGAGGCAGGGGCTTCTGCTCAGGCCTTAAAGCAGTCAGGTGTTCAGTACTCCTATTTTGAGGTCATAGCAGTGACCTTGGAGATTCTGAAGAACCATTAGAGAAACACTGGGATAAGAAAAATAATATAATAATTTACTATTTGACTTTGAGACTAAGAGAACAGGAAGAAAAAGGTAATTCTAGTTCACCCTTGAATCATGTTGTCCAGCAGAGTGCCTGACACATACTAGGTGTGCAGTAAACAGTAGTTGAATGAGGTGACTTGATAATTGTTTCTTTTACATTAGATTTTTTTCTGCATTTAGGATAGAAATTCCTTAAAGATGAGAGAAATGTCTATTTCCTCCAAAATATTAGACATATAAAAGATAAATACTGTTGATTTATTATATTTAATATGTTGATTGCTTGAATTAAGTTCAGAAATTTCATAAACTGATAGCATTTAATTCTGTGGTGACCATCAAAATACTAGCATTCCCTAAATTAAAAATGCAGTCTTAACGTAGATAGAAAATGAATTACACTTTATTTTACATCTTTCTTCTCCATATAAAACCCAAGAGCCAAAATGTAAATGCCCACTTGTATAGAATTTGTCATGATTCTCAGTTGCTAAAAATTTTTGAGGAAGGCTCACTTCTGACTTTGTTATAAATCTAGTGTATCATTTAACATTGTTAACATCCTCTGAATATGGTGTTAAGTAGTATCAGGAAAGGCTGTAGAAATAAAACCAAAAAAGCCTGTCTTCATAATAGCCAGCCAATCAGTAGTAGGCTATGCTTTTATTCTGGGCTCCATCATCTCCACTTTCTTAGAGTCATTCATATAATACTTTTTGATTAAGGCTCTTTCCTGTGCATATTATTTACATAGCTTATACATGCATGAACAAATGAAGTTGGTGATGATAATTATGCTTTAAGTAACAGAAAACAGCAAAAACAAGTAAATTTTTATTCCTGCCAACACTCAGACATTTTAAGTAATTTAAAATTATATCCTCTAATTCTGGCCTCTTCAATTTTCAACTGAAATGCAAATTTCTGTGATTCTGAGTGCTAAAATAGTGACAGATTAAATTATTGATTACTACTAGTTTCTAAAAGATGATAAGTTTTCATGGTAAGATATTGGGAAACAGATTTTACTATAAAATGTCCTTTCATTTCTACCCAATTATCGCATTGGCAAAATCTCTGTTAACAATAGTTTTCAATTCTGCCTGTACCCAGAGTGATTTCTTTTATTTATAATGTTTTTCCTAAAATATACCAAACGTTGTGCCAAGCAACCTTTAGGGTAAATTTTCCTTACGTGACCTATTTTACAAGGAAACAAATATTTTATCCTCCTTTCAATATTAAACCAGATTATAGATAGATGAAAATATTTATTTCTATCTTGAGCAGATTACAATGATTATAAAGCTTTTACCTTGTAATGAAGAGGTCAGCCTTGAAATTAATTGATCTCATTCTTTACAAAAGACAATGTATTCTTCAGAGTTGAAAAAATGGGGATGTGAGGGCGGGGAGTTGAAAGTACCATGATTTTTCACTTACTATGTTAGGTTTATTCTGACGTTATTCTGGGAATAAATTTCCAAAGAAAGCTTTTAGTTAATGGTAATTTTTTAAAAAGAAATCAGCACAAATATTGATTTGTATGAAAATAGTAGATCTGTATGAATATATATATATATTTATATGAATATAGTGGATGCATAATTCACAGTATCACCTTGGATTAATTTTTTTCTTCTTACGAACTCACAGTAGGTCGAGTAGGTCCACTGACCAGCTTTTTATTGCCTTTTGTTAGATCTGGCTCCAACCCTCCACATTTGTTGATATAGAGCAGCTATGATTCATGTTTCAATACTTGAAATATCTATAAAGTAATATGAGCCATGCACAGATATCTTTGAGCAAGAAGTTAGTGTCTACCTCTAGCCCGACAGAAAATAAGCTGCTGTAAATTTTCAAGGAGAATCTCTTTAGAAGTTTTAGAGCGGGGTGGCAAGGTTCCAACAGTGAGAAAGTTTAATTCAAATTGAGTCCACCTATGGCTCTTTACCCTTGTTTTTCCATTCCTCAGCCATAATTACATTAGGGCACATGGCAAGACCTCAGGAGGCACTGGGCCAGGCAAGCAGTTGCAGATGTGAGCAGACGCACCTGCAGCATGGAGCCACCTCCAGTAAGAACTACTCATCAGCACATAGAAGCAGCTAAGAGCAGTTATGGGAGCCAGGACATTTCTAAGGGCCCCTAATGAATCTCTCCATCTTAGGAAAATGAGAGAGGTAGACATTTTTTGTGCCCTTAAAATTAAATGGGCAATTGCACTGAAGTGCAGAATGTTTAATGAGTGCACATAATGTGGTTCAGATTCAGGTTGCCTCTCCCCTCTCACAATCAGAAAGCAACCACACACCTTTTGAAAATCATTTACCTTTTTTCTTACCCCTTTATTAACTTACTAAGCTTATTGAGGTATATAGCAAAGGTTTAAACTTGTTATAAATAATATATCTATAGTACCTAAGAAAGATGGCTTAAATCACCAATGTGTACCTGATGTGGATTTGATTTAAATTCCATCTATTTCAGTTATTTACATCCCTAATCAAAAAGAGCCCCTTTAAAATATGAAATGTTAAATTGTTTTAGCTTTTTCTTAGTTCACTGAAAATTCTTTGTGCATTTAGAAAAGGTAGTTATTATGTGCTTTCCTTAAAAATCACCTGATGAGGGGCTGGAGCGGTGGCTCAGTGGTTACAGCGCTTGCCTTGCGTGTTCAAGTAGGGGGATTCAAACCCCAGCACCATGGAAGGGCTGAGGAGAGCAGGAGGAGGAGGTGGCGGCGGGAAGATGCTGCTCTTTGGCGTAAATTGCAATCGATTAGGGATCGTTTCTCGGACTCAAGTTAGAAGTGAGAGTTCAGATAAGTGAGGCCGCCATTGCTGCTTTGAACACCTCAGAAGGGGAGAATGGATTTATCAGGAGTGAAAAAGAAGAGCTTGGTGGGAGTCAAAGAAAATAATAAAAAGTCCAGCACTAGGGCTCCTTCACCTACTACGAAACGTAAGGACCACTCTGATAAGAAGTCCAAGGATCGTTCTAAAGACAAAGGGGCCTCCAAGGAGTCAAGTGAGAAGGACCATGGCAGGGATAAGACTTGAAAGAGGCGCAGTGTATCCAGTGGAAGCAGCAACACAAGGTCTCGGTCTAGTTCCACCTCCAGCTCAGGGTCCAGCACCAGCACAAGCTCAGGCAGTGGCTCCAGCTCCTCCTCTGCATCCAGCCGTTCAGGAAGTTCCAGCATGTCCCGCAGCTCCAGTTCCAGCAGTTCCTCTGGATCCCCCAGTCCTTCTCGGAGCAGGCACCATAACAGGCGGTGCTCCCGTTCCAAATCCAAACCACCTAAAAGAAATGAAAAGGAAAGGAAACAGCGGAGCCCTTCCCCTAAACCCACCAAAGTGCACATTGGAAGGCTTTCCCGGAATGTGACCAAAGATCACATCATGGAGATATTTTCCACCTACGGGAAAATTAAAATGATTGACATGCCTGTAGAAAGGATGTATCCTCATCTCTCCAAAGGCTACCCATATGTGGAGTTTAAGAATCCAGATGAAGCCGAGAAGGCACTGAAGCACGTGGATGGAGGACAAATCCATGGCCAGGAGATCACTGCTACTGCTGTGTTGGCCCCCTGGCCCAGGCCGCCCCACCCCACCCCCTGGCGATTCAGCCCTCCCAGGAGAATGCTGCCACCACCTCCAATGTGGCACAGGTCACCCCCACGGATGAGGAGGAGGTCACGGTCTCCAAGGCACAGGTCCCCAGTGCGCAGACGGTCCCGTTCTCCTGGCCGCCGCCACAGAAGCCGCTCCAGTTCTAACTCCTCCCGATAAAGAGGGCCACCAAACTGCATCTATACCTATGCCCCACCTGGCTCCATTGTGTCACTTTTCTAGCTGAAGAAGGGTTGGCAGGAAATGACCCCTCTCTTGGGCAGGCTTCAAAGGCAGCCGTTGAGGCCTTTCTTCTGCGGGCGTGCAGATGGTTCAGGTCTATGCCCTTTAAGGTGCCCTGCAGTTTTCTGGCTAGAAAGCTCACCCATTCCCATTCTTAGTGTGTTAGTGCAGAGCCAGCAGGGAGCAGCAAGCTTCCAGGTGACATTGTGGCCCAGCTTCTCCACAGATGACTGGGGCCAGTTTGGCAAACTTGGTCATGCCCTTGCCATTGCTGTGTTGCTCAGGAAAGGGGACCAAGCTGCCATTCTTGTAAGGCCTGGCCACTTTCCCCTATTTGATTTCTTTTCCAACCTCTAGGGTTTCCACCCTTGAAGAGCCCCCCCACACACACACTGTTAGTTTGCCTAAAGGGTTGTCTTTCCATGTCTTCCTACATTCCTGTACCCCATAATCTCCATTACTTTCTGAAATTGGTGAGCAAGTTGAGAGCCAGCTCTGCAAGGTCATCCTAGAGCCCCCGTTTTGCCTGCCATTCATGGTGGTCTTGCAGATGACCTTGGCAACATGTACATTGCTTTTTTTGGCTTTTATTGTACAGTCAATACTATAAAAATTTGTTTTCAGTTTTGTAACTTTGTAGCATTTTTAGGTAAGGCTGTGTTTGTACCTTGTGTAGAGTGAAGGAAATATATCGAATAAACCTAGGATTAGAATGCAAAAAAAAAACAAAACAAACAAACAAAAAAAACCCCAGCACCATGTACATAGTGAAGTGTCCAAGCAATGAAAGTCCATGAAAAAAAAAACTAAATAAAATTGATTCTCTCTCTCTCTCTCTCAATGTCCTTCTCTCTTTAAAAAGAAAAAAAAATCACCTGATAAACATAGAGTTCCTAATCCTAATTTTATATGTAAGGAAACTGAGACCTATTGAGTATAAGTAACTTGTCCAGGACCCCATAACTAGCAAATAACTGGAGTTGTGATTTGAACCAAGTTGTCTTAAGCCTCTGCTTTTAATTACTGCTTCAGCTCTTGGCTCTTGTTTAATGTATGTATTTATCAAATTGTTCACAGCTCAGAAATAAATACAGGCTGATAAAGGCATACATTATACAATTTGAAGTAATTTGATTAGTTTTATAACTTCCTCTGAAGTCAATTGTTTCACCTTCTTTACAGTAACTAAGTAAATTGCCTATTTTACCTAATATCTTTGATTATAAGACACATCATTATTTAACATCCCACTAAGAAAAAAGTATTATCAAATTATGACAATGGTAATTCTAAAAAACTTAGTCATACACATACAGACACAGACATACATATGCTATTTTTATATCTACACAATATATGTAAATTTTAACTGGTTCCATATAGTCTTACATATTGGAGTGAATTGTTGTTACGTATTCATGCATACATAGATATTGACAAAGTAAGTTAAGCCCAATCCTACTACAGGATCACTGCCGCCCCTTCATCCGTTCCCTGATCTCATGTCTCCTCTGTAATACCCCCATGCTATAAATAGATATGAGCATACATATGTAAATTAATTGATGATATTTCTGGGCTTATATACCTGCCTGAGTATAGTTTGACTTCTCATAGGAGTTGAGTGTACACAGCCATATTAATAACCCCCTTTTTTCCCTCCCGTTCCTCCCTTCCTCTCCCCCTTCATAGTTATGGTTCCCCCAGCTTATGCGATACTTCTGCTTTGGTCGGTTTATTAATTAAACTTAGCTAACTTTCTTCCTATCTTAGGTTTTAATCTACTTCCACATATGAGAGAAAACATTCAGCCCTTAAGTGTGTATGTTTGGGGTATTTCACTCAATGTGATTTTTTCCATTTTCATTCATTTAGCTGCAAAAGCCACAATATCATTCTTTCTAATAGCAGAGTAGAGCTCTACTGTATTTATTGTTTCTGGACCCATTCATTCATCAAGGGGCATCTGGGTAGATTCCATAGTTAAGCTATTGTAAATTGAGCTGCTGTAAACATTGATGTAGCTGTGTCTTTATGGTATGCTGATTCTATTCTTTTGGGAAAAATGCTCAGGAGTGGGATAGCTGGGTCGTATGGTAGTTCCATCTGTAGTTTTTTGAGAAGTCTCTGTACTGTTTTCCAGAGTGGCAGTACAAGTTGGCATCCTACCAACAGTGTGTTAGTGTTCCTTTCTCCCCACAGCCTCTCCAGCATGTTATTGTTTGTATTCTTCATTTTTTCCACTCTGGAGAGAGGTGGAATTTCAGTGAAGTTGTGATTTGCATTCCTCTGATTGCTAGTGATATCGAGCATTTTCTCATATATTTATTGGCTTTTTGAACTTCCTCTGTTGAGAAGTTTCTGTTTAGTTCCCTAACCCATTTATTGATTGTAGTTTTTGTGTTTTTGGTGTTCAGTGTTTTGAGTTCTTTATATATTCTGGATATTAGCCCCCTGTTTGAGGCACAGCAGGCAATGATTTTCTTGTGTTCTGTAGGTTCTCTCTTGACATTCTTGACTAATTCTTTAGCTATGCAGAAGCTTTTCAGTTCAATCACATCCCATTCATTGATTTTTGGTTTTAATTCTTGCACTATGGGAGTCTTGTTAAGGAAGGAGGTGCCTACATGGATATGGTGGAGTGTTGTTCTTATTTTTTCTTCTAGCAAATGTATAGCTGCAGGTTTAATTTCTAATTCTTTGATCCATTTCAATTTGATTTTTTTTCAGGATGAGAGATAAGGATCTAATTTCAATTGTCTGCATATTGCTGTCTAGTTTGTCCAGCACCATTTGTTGAACAGGCTGTTATTCTTCCATGTTATATTTTTGCCCCCTTTGTCAAATATCAGATGGTTTACCGACTTGTGGGTTAGTCTCAGTGTCTTCTATTCTATTCCATTGGTCTTCATATCTGTTTTGATACCAGTACCACACTGTTTTGTAACTACTCACCTTATAATATAATTTCAGATCATGTGTTGTGACACCTCCTGTTTTGTCTTTCTTGCTTAGTAATGTTTTGGCAATTCTGGGTTTCTTGTTATTCCAAATGAATTTGAGAATTGCTTTTCCTGTATCTATGAGGAACTGTCATTGGTATCTTGATGAGAATTGCATTGAATCTGTACAGGGCTTTCAGTAGAATGGCCATTTTAATTATATTGATTCTGCCTAACCAAAAATGTGGATTATTTTTCCATCTTCTCAGGTCTTCGATTTATTTTTTCACTATTTGATAGTTTTCATTGTACAGGTCTTTTATTTCCTTTGTTAGATTAATGCCCAAGTGTTTTATTCTTCTTGAAGTTATTGTGAATGGGTCGGATTTCCTTATTTCTTGTGTGGCTGAATTGCTATTGGAGTGTAGGAAAACTATTGATTTATGAGTGTTGATCTCATAACCAGCCACTTTGCTAAATTCACTTATAAGCTTTAGAAGTCTTCTGATAGAGCTTTTTGGGTCTTTTAGGTATAGGATCATATCATCGCAAATAGAGATATTTTAACTTCCTTTTTTCTTACTCGAATTCCTTTGATTTCCTTCTCTTATCTGATAGCTGTGGCTAAGGTTTGGAGGTCTATTTTAAATAAGAGTAGTGAGAGTGGACAGGCTTGTCTTATTCCTGAATTTAATGGGATATAAAATAAATGTTTTAAGGAGTTCCTATAATTTCATCATAGATTCCCACTCTTCTGATTTTTTTAAGAGAGAGAAAGAGATGGTCTATTTATTTTTTTATCTGGTTTTTGTTTTTCCGACACTTAGTTGGATATGTGGTGCTGGAGTTTGAACCTGGGCCCTCATGCATGGCAGGCAAGTGCTGTACTGCTGAGCATGCCCCCCCCCAACCTTGCCTTCTCTAGCCCCTTCTGATTCATTTTTAACTATACTTTATGTCCACATTTTTTTTCAACCCTGTCTTCTTTTTTTTTTTTTTTTGGGCCAACAATAACATTGCTGGTAGTGTTTCTTTTAAAACTACACCTTTCTTTATCTCTGGGGTTTTCTTCCAAACTAGTGTTTATTAAAAGTTTCATTACTTAAATTTCATTTCAGTTCTAAATACTCTGTATCCCAGAATAGGTCCAAGTGCCGTTAAAGCTTTGTCAGCAGACATATCTTAATCTTTTTAATAATGGCCATCAGCTTCTGTATTATATGTTAATCCAGACAGCCAGGTTATATGCAAAGACAGTGGATTGTCAGGCAGGGAAGGAACTGAGATAGAAAGGAAGACTTGGGGATTTTCATTAAAAGAACAAGGATCTGGGCTGGAGCAGTATCTCTGGGTTAACAGCCTTGCCTCGTATTCACGAGTACGCAAGTTCAAACCCCAGCACCACGTACACAACAAAGTGTCAAAGGAATGAAAGTCACATGAAAAACTAAATAAAAATTGCTTCTCTCTTTCTCTCCCTCTCATTGTCCCCTCTTTCTTTAAAACAAACAAGCAAACATAAAATGAACAAGGGTCAGAGGAGGCAGCTTTTAGAAGTAGGTGCCCACAGGAATATAGAGAACAGAACAATGTATCTGATTAGAGGATTGGAAGGAGTGCCTTGATGAGTAAATTAGTAAATTGCCAAAATTACACTAAGCTGTGAGAGATATCCTGTTAAGAATTTAGGCAAGTTAGGACTTTTAGTTACACTTAGTAGAAAATTCACTTATATGAAAATGGCCTTATACTAAGGTATTTACTTGACCTAAAATCCTACTCATTCTAATTCTTTCAATAATATTATTTATAAAGAAGATTATTCTTTCATTTAAGAAGGATTTTTTTTACTTTAAGAGGACAACTTAAATTTTATTAAGAAACAAAAGTCTGACCCCAAATTGTCAAAGATATCAGTAGTGTTTAAGTAGAACTATCTTGGGGCCAACAGTCTAACGTGGAAATACTTAGTCCTAAAGTTGCACCTAAATAAGTTTAAATCTGTATTAGTTGCTTCAGTGTTCACAGTTGTGGGTAGGAAGTGAGGAGAGAAACCAACAGGTATATCCTGAAATAAGGCAGTCCTTTGTATTATATTTGCAGTTAGGGATTAGCCTCACTACTGAAACAATCGTGCTGAGAATAAAGCCTATTATAACCCATTTTTAAATCCTTTTTTAAAAGAGTGTCTGAATATTTTTCTCAGTTCTGCATAGTTAACATTCTTAGAAAATACGGGCAAGGGGTTACTGTTCTGGAGACTCCTTATGAGTCCTGGGTCCTGAAAGTATTGAACAGAGGCAACTTTCTAAGACTCTGCAAGTGACCACTCACATATCGGGTTCACACCAGAGGGTAAAGAAGTGTGATGCAGATGCTTTAGACTCTTGTTTATACATGGTCTATTGAAGTACTTTTTCTCCTTGGTTTCATATAATTAATGAAGTTTAATACTTTCTCATTGAGCTTAGACTTTAGGTAAAAGAAAAAAATTCCAATTTAAGGACCCTTTCCAGTGACCTTTTTTTGGAGTATTTTGAACTCCCTGTAGATTTGAAACCAAAAGGAAATGATCTGGTTCTTTCTGAAGGAAAGCTGTATTGAACAGTCATAAAAATGAAGGATTGTTTTTCCTTATTCCAGCACTCAGATATGAGATCGTTCTGATGTTTCAATTATCTCCTGAATCACTGGTATCTCCAACTAGACAATTTAGCTTTCTTTGTGAATAGTTTCTTAAGATGAAGCTATCAGAACTATATTTATAAGGCAGGTGTGATGGCACATGCTAGTGGTCCCATCTTCTTGGGAGCCTGAGGCAGGAAGATTACTTGAATTCACTAGTTTGAAATCAGCTTGGGCAATATAGCAAGTAACATCTCTAAGAAAACAAAATAAAAACAAACATAAAACAACAGCTGTTCCTCTAAAGAAGGACTAAATTATACTCCAGAAAATCTCAACTGGTCTGCCTTTCTTTTGTACCAGGTATGATTGAATCTAGGGATACTTAACTACTGAGCCACACCCTCAGCCCTTTTTACTTTTTTTTTTTTTTTTTTTTTTTTGAGATAGGTCTCACTAAGTTGCTTAGGTCCTTGCTAAGTTGCTGAGAGTGACTGAACTTGTGATCCTCCTGGCTCAGCCTCCCAAGCCGCTGGAATTACAGGCTTGCCCCACCACAACCAGCTCTCAATTTTTTGTTAAACCAGTATTCCAAACGTAAAAAAAAAAAAACAACTTAAAATTAATTAGTCCCTTCATACTGGTTACCACTAAATCGCAGTCTAAGGGAGAGAAATATGATATCTTGAAGTTAAAGAAAGGAACACAGTTTTGAACAAAATTATTGTGCAAAATATTAGCACATGTGCATGCATATGTGTTTGTAAGAATTAAACATATCTAAGGGCCTAGAGATGTAGGTTAGTGGTAGAGCATTTGCATAGCATGGGCAAAGCCCTGGGTTTGATCCCCAGCACCGAGCGTGGTGGGGGAGGAAGCCTCCCACCCACCCTCTGAGATAGTTTACATGTAGAGAACTTCTTTCAGGATAATCTTTGGAACTTACTGTAAGTTAATATTGTGTAAGGTATCCTAATAGGAGCATTTATATACTTGATATCAAAAGGAAACACAGGAAAAATTGCAAAAAAAAAGGGGGGGGATTGACAAAAATATTTTTTAATGGCATTTCACTCTGTGCTTTAGAAAGATGGATTCCTCAAGGAGCAACTCATAAAGTAAAGGAAGGAAGAAATATCTTCTGAAATATTCAGTTTACTAAGTGATAAAATCTTGGTTAATACTGTAAAATAGCTTTAAGATCTTATGTGTATTTACCTTAATCAAGTAAAATGAATGAATCACAAAGACAGCATTGAACTATATATTCCATAGTACTTATTTTAAGATTATTAAGTCTTCATTTGTTATGGTTTATTGTAGTCTTATGTACTATGCCCAGTATCTGACTTGAAATTTTCTTCAACATTTATTTTCTCATTTAAGTGTAGTGAGCCATGCTTTGGGAGTCTGTAAAGAAGTAAAAGATTGATGGAAGTCCACTAGGCAGCTTATCTTTGGTCAGATTTTACTAATGTATTATGGACTCAAGGCATGTTCATGGAAATGAAGTAAACAAATTGTGATATATCAAGTCCGGGTCCCCTCATCTTTTTCAATTCTGTTCCTGTGGCCTACTTTAATCTCTAACTGACACAAACCACTTTTTTATTATGTCTCATCAGTGTCCCCTTCCATTATACGTATCCCTGCTTCTTTGATCTTGCTTCCCCCATCTGTTTCTTATCACCATCTCTAATTCCCTGCAGCTCACCTCCTTCCTTTTTTTCTCTTATCATGTAGCATAGTCATTCTATTTCCTGCCCACCCAGTCTCTTCCCATGCCAGAAAATACAGACATGAACAGAGCAGCTTAGAGAACTGTCTTTCTAGTTCTTCTGATTATTTGTAATCCTACTGCCACAGAAAGAGCCTCTAAGAGTGCTTAGAAAGCTGTTTTGTTCTTCTGGTAGTGTCGTTACTTTTTAAATTCAAGTATAATTTACATATAGTAATGTTCACACTTTCTAGTATATAGTTTTATGAATTTTGACAAATTTTTACAGATGTATAGCCACCAAACCATCAAGGTAAAGGAGTTGTCTCACCCTTAAACATTCTCTTGTTCTCTTTTATACTCAACCAACCATTCCCCCCACTCCCAGCTTCTGACAAGCAGTGACCTGTTTCTGTCCTTATGATTTTTTTTTTTATTTGTCTGTTTACCTATCTATCACGATGGGGATTGAACCCAAGGGAACTTTACCACTGAATTACATTGCCAACTCTTTCTTAATTTCGAGACAGGCAGGGTCTTACTAATTTGCTAAGGGTCTTTCCAAGTTTCTGAGACTGACCTCGAACTTGTGATCCTTCTGCCTCAGCCTCCTGAGTGGCTAGGATTACAGGTGTGCTCCACTGTGTTTTTACCTTTTATATACTGTCATACATATATAGCCTTGTTTTTTAGTTGTGGCAAAATATACATAAAATTTGCTATCTAACTTTTATTTTTTTAAGAGAGGGAGATAGAGAAAGAGAGAATCAACTTTATTCTTCATCTGGTCTGTTTTTCTCGACACTTAGTTGTATATGTGGTACTGGGTTCAAACCTGGGTCCTCACCCATGACAGGCCAGCACTCCAACCCCTGAGCCACCACTCCGGCTTTACCATCTAAGCATTTTTAAGTGTATAGTTCAATAGTATTAAGCACATTCACATTGTCTTGAAACCAATCTCTAGAACTTTTTCATTTTGCAAAACTGAGATGTAATATCTATTACGAAGAACTCCCCATCCTTCCCTCCCTGATCCATGGCAACTACCCTTCTTCTTTCTAAATCTATGGATTTGACTACTCAAGGTACCACAGATAGGTGGACTCATACTACAGTGTTTGTCTTCTCTTAACTGTATATTTGCCATAATGCCCTTAAGGTTCATCTGTGTTGTAGCATTTGTCATATCTCTCTGTTTTCAGACTGAATAATATGCCATTACATGTATGTATATACCACATTTTCTTTATCTAACACCCACTGATGTGTGTTGCTTCTACCTTTAAGATGTTGTGAATAATGCACTGTGAACATGGGTGTATAAAAATCACTCTGAGACCCAGACCACTTTCACTTCTTTTGGGGATACACCCCAGAAGTAGAATCGCTGGAGTATTGGATAATTCTGTTTCTGATTATTTGTAGAACCGCCATACTTTTTCCTATAGCAACTACATATTCTAGATTCCTACCAGCAGTGTACAAGAGCTCCAGTTTCTCCACATCCTTGCCACAGTTATTTTCTGTTCTGTTTTAGGTGTGTGTTTTTTTTTTTATTGTAGCCATCCTGATGGGTTTGAGGTGTTACCTTATTATGATTTTGATTTGAATTTTCCTAATTATTAGTGATACTGAGCATCTTTTCAGGTTCTTATTGGCATTTGTCTGTCTTCTTTGAAATAATGTCTGTTCAAGACTTCAAGACCTTAAAATTCTTTTTTTTTTTCTTTTTTCTTTTTTTTTTTTTTAATACCAGAGGTGCTTAACCCCTGAGCCACATCCCCAGCCCTTTTTATTTTTTATTTTGAGACAGGGTCTCACTAAGTTGCTTAGGACCTTGGTAAGTTGCTGAAGGTGGCTTTGAACTTGTAACCCTTCTGCCTCGGCCTCCCAGGTTGCTTGGATTACAGGTGTGTGCTGCCACACTCTGTTATGATAGTTCCTTTTGTTGTTTCTGAGTTGTAGGAGTTCTTTATATATATCCTAGAAATTTTGTTCCTTTTCTCTGTATTGCCTTTTCACTCTGCTAATTGTGTCCTTCAACGTAGTTTTAGATTCTTATATGTCTAGTACATCTATTTTTTTCTTTTGTTTCCTGTGCTTTTTGTGTCATTTCCAAGAAATCATTGTAAGTTCAATGCTGTGAAGCTTTCCCTTGATTTCTACTTTAGAGGTTTATAGTTTCAGCTTTTATATTTAGGTCCAAGATCTGTTTTGCGTTAATTTTTGATTTATGGTATAAATACCCAATTTCATTCTTTTGCATTTCTCTATCCAGTTTTCTCAGTGCCATTTCTTGAAAGACTGTCCTCCTTTCTCTTCTATACATATTTTTTTTTTTTAATAAAGAGGGACAGTGAGAGAGAATCAGTTTTATTTAGCTTTTCATGTGGCTTTCATGGCGCCATCTCTGTTGTATATGTGATGCTGAGGTTCAAACCCGCGTCCTTGTGCATGCCAGGCAAGTGCCATAACCACTGAGCCACTGCTCTGGCCCCTCCACTATTCATCTTGACACTATTATTAAAAATCAGTTGATCGTGTATGAGGGTTTATTTCCATTGACCTATATGTGTGTCTTTATGCCAGTACTATACGGCTTTGATGATTATAACTTTGTAATAAGCTTGAAACCAGGAATTGTGAGATCGTCACCTTTTTATCTTTTTGAAGATTGTTTTGTCTATTTGGGATTCCTTCAGATACATGATTGTCAGCACAGATTTTATTTTTTTATTTTGGAAAAAAATTGTGAATTTGATAGAGATTGATTGAATCTGCAGATCATTTGGAGCAGTACTGGCTTAGCAATACTAAGTCTTCCAGTCCATGTACATGAGATGTCTTTTCATTTATTTGTGTTGTTTTTAATTTCTTCCAGCAGCATTTTATTTTATTTTTTTAAAGAGAGAGGAACAGTGAGAGAGAGAAAGACAGAGAATCAATTTTTATTTAGTTTTCCATGTGGCCACCTTGTTCTGGCACTTAGTTGTGTATATGGTCCTGGGGTTTGAACTCGTGTACTTGTGCCTGCCAGGCAAGTGGTGTAGCCACTGAGCCACCGCTCCAGCCCCAACATTTTATATTTTTTATTGTCTTTAGCCTCCTTGGTTAAGTTTGTTTCTATATATTCTGTTTGATTTTACCAAAAAGGAATTTATTTTCTTAACTTCCCTTTTGGATAGTTCATTGTTAGTATAGAGAAATTCATCAATTCTTGTATATTAATTTTTTTTTCAGGGCTAAGGACCGAACTCGGGGCCTTGCACATCCTAGGCAAGTGCTCTGCACTGAGCTAAAATCCCCAACCCAATTCTTGTATATTAATTTTGTTACCTATAATTTTGCTGGACTCATTTATTCTAAAAGTTTTTGGGTTTTACATTCTTCTGAGTTTTCTGCATATAAGATCATGTCATCTGTAAATAGTTTATTTTAATTCTTCCTTTCCAATTTGGATGGCTTGATTTTTAATTTTATTTTATTTTTACTAATTGCTTTGGCTAGGATTTCCAGTGACAATGTTGAATTTGAAGTAGCAAAAGTAGTTATCCTTGTCTTGCTCTTGATATTAGAGGACAAGCTTTCATTATTGAATCTGATGTTAGCTATGGGCTTTTCATGTTTTTATTGTGTGTCAGTAGTTTCCTTCTATGCCTTGAGTGTCTTTACCATGAGAGTATGGTGGGTTTTTGTCAAATATTTTTGAAATGATAATGTGTTTTTCCACCTTTTATTCTGTTAATGGGGTATATTGCATTGGTTTATGTTTTGGACTATCTTTGCATTCCAGGATTGATCAAATGATCTCTCTCCTTCCCTCCCATCTTCCCTCCCTCCCTCTCTCTCCCCTACTCCCTCCCTTCGTGTGTGTATATGTGTATGTACTGGGGATTACATCCAGAGGTGCTTTTACCCCTGAGCCCACTAAGCTACATCCCCAGTCTTGTATTTTTTTAAATTTTGAGATAGGGTCACACTAAATTGCTGAGGCAGCCCTCAAACTGAAATCCTTCTGCCTTAACCTTTCGAGTTGCTGGCATTGTAGCGTGTATGCCACCAAAACATCTTACAAAGACAAGTTTTTTAAATTTATGAAGTCCCTTTTGTCAGAATTTTTAATGGGCCGTGCTTTTGACATTGTATCTGTAAACTGTTTGCCTAAGTTCACAAAGATTTTCGACTAGAAATTTCATAGTTTTGTATTTTATAGAAGTTTTATAATTTTATTTTACTTTTATTTTTGTATAGGCTATGATGTGGATCAAGATTTGATTATCCTCATTTTAATAATTTTCAGATATATTAATTTCTGTTTATAGATCCATGTGTCTGTCTGGTATATTCTTTCAGTTGAAGAACTTTGGCATTTAGCATGTGTATGCTGGTAGTGAATTCTCTGACCTTTTGTCTAAAAGCTGTATTTTGCCTTTATTTTGGAAGATATTTTACCTGTGTATAGAATTCTGGTTTGAGAATTTTTTTTTTAGCACAGTCATTCCATGTCTTCTGGATTGCGCAGTTTGTGATAAGCTGCCTATAACAGTTTTAATTTTGTTGCTCTGTTTGGTTTTTGTTTGTTCTTTTTGAATCTGTGGCTTGATGTCTTTTATTATTTTCTGCCTTTATATCTTAAAATATTTCTTCTGCTTTTTTGTTCTCTTTTCTAATATTCCAATTACACATTTGTTAGCTTGATATTGCTCCCCAACTTTCAGATTCTTTCTTAATTTTTCTTTGTGTTAATTTTTACCGATCTGTTTTCAGGTTCATTGTTTTTGTGCAGCTATATCACTGAACCTGTCAAATGATTCTTTACCTCTTTTGTCATATTTTTTATTTCTAACATTTTCAATTGACTTTTAAAGTTTCCATTGCTCTGCTGGAATTCACAATCCGATCAAGTATGGTATTGTCCTTTTTCAAAAATGCCTTTAATATGGCCATTTTGCTTCCCTGTTTAATCTGTCCAACATCTCAGAGTATCATTCTGTTGATTGTCATCTCTCTTGACAGTGAGAGTTTCTTTTTCATACTTTTTGAAATATATTGTAATTTTTTATTGGATGCCAAATATTGTGTTTAGAATAGTAGTCGTATATAGTATAGTAGGCCTTCAGTATCCACAGGAGATTGGTGCCAGGACCCTCTGTGGATGCTGATGTAAAATGGCAGTGTTTGTGTATAATCTACACACATCCTCCTGTGTACTTTAAATCATCTCAGGATGATTTAACACCTAATGCAATGTGTGTGCTATGTACATAGTTGTTATAATGTGTTGTTTAGGAAAATAATGTCAAAATAAGTCTATTCAGTATAGACACAGTTTTTTTTTTCCCCAAATATATTCACTCCATGGTTGGTTGAATCCACAGATGTGGGACTCATGGATACAGGAGATCGATTGTATTTCCTCCTACAAAGGCATGAGCTTTCTTCTGCTACGGTATTAGTAGGGGGTTAAGTCATTCTACTCAGGGGTTGAATTTTGTGTTTGCTATGGTTCTGAGTACACGATAGCATTTAAACACTTCTAGCATTAACCTTATGCCTATGGTTAGAATTGATTAAGGTTTTTTCCCTCATTGGTGTTGTACCCTGTTTAACTTTGTTCTTCCTTACATGCTTATACCTGAGAGGAGGTCTGTGTTTACACTCTCAGTCTTCCCACAAGGGAAAGCTATTGTCAAAGCCAGGCATAGTGGCACACACCTGTAATCCCAGCAACTCTGTTGGCTGAGGCAGAAGGATTGCAAGTTTCAAGGTCAGCCTCAGCAATTTAACAAGACCCTCAGCAACTTAAGTGAGACTATGTCTCAAAATGAAAAGGGTTGGGAATGTAGTTCAGTGATCAAAAAAAAAGTAGTAGTAGTAAAACAAAGAAAGCTACTGTCAGTTTGAGCCAGAGGACAAGGTAAAGTTCTTAATGCCTTTGTCTCAGTGCCTTTGTCTACCATGAATCCTGAGGATGTGTCCCAGGGTTTCAGGTGTAGAACTTTCTGGGTGATCCTGCAGCCTCCCGGTAGCAGGTAAATTCAGCCCTGTGTATTTGAGGGACTTGCGTAAGAATTTCCTACCCCTTTCCCAAAGGTTGGAGACCTCTTAATCCAGGACCATTATTTCTTCCTTAGAACTCTTGTTTCTTCCAGAGTTTTATTCTCTTTGCCTTAACGGCTCTTTACCTGTGTCCAAGGAAGTGGGGGTGACAGGGGTTAGGAGTACCTTCTCTCAGTAGCCTAAGGAGCAGGGTTCCATGGAGGAGAAGGGTCCTCACCAGGCTTTGTGGCTTTCCCACAATGCTGGCCTCTCCTTTCATACAGGATCCTCTCTCTCATCTCCTTCCGGCCAATCTTTCTTCTGACTTCTGTGGTAAAGAGCCTGCAAGAGAATGCACACTCCTGCTGCGCTGGTAGCTTCCAGGAATCTTAATCTTAGAAATGTTATAGCTATCTCACTCGTGCTTGCATGCTCCACCCCGCCCAAAACACTTCAAGCATGAAACTACTTTCTTGACATAGGTAGAGAATAAAATGGTCATTACACTTACCTAGATTTTACCGTTAGTGTATTTTATATATATACATATATATATATATATAAATATACATATATGTGTATATATATATTTATTTGTTTAGCTTTTACCAGAGTCATACCTTAAACTCGAGAACTTCTTTGGATCTAATAACAACCAAATATGAAAATACTGGAAAATTCTAAGACAAATTTGAAGAATACATCAATTTTCAGATCTTTTAAAGTAATTGAGTTGGTATTATAGAGCTACCTAGTTTCTCATATAAACTGCTTTTTATTGTCTATCTAAAAATATTCCTGAGCTGGGGGGTATAGCTCAGTGGTAAAGTGCATGCCCTCACAATCTATGAGGCCCTGGGCTTCATCCACAGGACTGTGCAAGAAGCAGCATTTCTGCCAATCAGTATTAATTTTTAAGTTGCACCAAAACAAAGCATCTTGATTAGAGATACTAACCTCTTCTTGAACAAGTCCTGTGTAGTTTCTCGAAGTCCAAAGATACTGTGTTTGATACATGAAATTCGTGTAGCCTTACATGCCTGCATGGTTGGTTTAAAATGGAAATAAAAAAAATGGCTCATGATTATACTACTCAAAACTAGTGTAAAATCCCAGCCTTAATTCAAGATCTAAAATATTTATTAGTATTGGAAATGTAAAGTTGAAGTGTCACAAAATGTACTTGTTATTATTTAATTTAATCTTAGCTTGGTTTTGTACTTATTACATAATGAATTTTTTTTTTCATTTAGTTAATCAATACATTGGCTAATTCTGCACACATTGGCAAGCCCCAGACTGCTGGAAAGTGGAAGGATAGGTAGTAGAACTGGAAAATTGTTATTGAAGACATGAATTGATTAAGGAGAAAAGTACAGTCTTACAGACATTCTGAATACAGAAAATTTTAGGTAAAAATCATAGTAAAGAAAAGGAGAATCTGGGAAGAAGAGACTGTCACAGAAGAGCCAGCTAGAACAGGAAATATAATCCTTATGTATTAGTCCAGGAAGATGGAGCATATTGATGGGATATGCTGTGTGGATTTTAAAAAGATTATATGTATTAGTTCCCTAGCTGCAGACTGGGTAGCTTAAACAGCAAATCTGTTCTATCACAGTTTTGAAGACTAAAAGTTCTGGGATCAAGAGGTTAGTGAGATTATTTCCTCGGAGTCCTCTTTTGTTGATTTGTAAAAGGCTAATCTTCCATTGTATGTATCTGTGACCTAATGTTCTCTTCTTGTAAGGATAGCAGTCATGCCCGATTAAATACCCTAATGACCTCCTTTAGCCCTCAGTTTAACCATTTTAAAGACCCTATTTCCAAAACTGTACTAAGAGGTCCTGGGGGTTAGGACATAAATTTGAACGAGAACACAATTGAGTCCATAACACAGAGAATTGAAAAATCAGCAGAAATGTAGAGATTTTTCTGTGATAATATTGACCAGTAAAACTTTCTGTCATGATTGCATGTTCTGTATCTTTGCTGTCCATTATGTAGCCACTAGTCATGTAAGGCTAATGAGTTCATGACATGTGCCTAATGGAACTGAGAAGCTGAATTCTAATTTCGTTTAATTTTGAGTAATTTAAATTTAAATGGTCATATGTGGCTGCTAGCTAACATTTGGGAAAATGAAGATTTTAACTAATTTTTTTGACATTTGAAGAACTGAGAATCAAAGTGATAGATGATTCCAAGGTCACACAGATTGTTATTAAAATAATTGTTATTAAACTTTCCTAAATACTTAATGGATTTTACCACTATAGACTATAAAATAAAACCTAGAGAAATAAAATATTAAAACACCCTCATTTTTATTCTTTCTCTGACTGTAGCCATGTGGTGATCCATCTTACTTTATGTAATTATGTAGTTTTAACAAATAGATTTTAGAAATAGCTTGTCATTTTTTCTTTTTAATTTTTAAAGAAGTTTGATATTTGCACATACCAAGTGTTTAAATTAGTTCAATAAAATTTCATTTGTCAGATTGAAGAATCTATTTAAATAATACTTATCTCTTTTTAAAAAAAAAAAAAAGAGGGACAGTGAGAGAGAAAAAGAGAAGCAATTTTTATTTAATTTTTCATGTGACTTTTGTTGTTCCATCAGTTAGTTGTATACATGGTGTTGGGGTTTGAACCTGTGTACTAGTGCATGCCGGGCCAGCAACTTAACTGCTGAGCCACTGCTCCAGCCCCAGTACTTATCTCTTAAATAAGGGGAAAACTGGCAGATGGTTTTTTAAGGAAAAAAAATTGTAATTCACAAAGAGCAAGTGAATAGGTGCAAGCTTTGCTCAGAAAATCTTAATCTGGAAAATCATTCCACAAAGGAATACTTGGAACTATTTTCCTTTGAGGATTGAGTTGCTACATTAACAGCTAGTAATAACAAAATATTATATCAACCCAAACTTAAGGATATTCTACAAAATAACTCACTAAAACGCTTCAAAAATGTAAGGCAAATGAAAGAAAAAATAAGGTAGAGGAGCAGAAAGGAAAAAATTAAGAAGAAATAACAAATTTAATATGGGATCCTGGATAAGGTTCCTAGATCAGAAAAAGGACACTGGTGAAAACTGAGGTTTAGTTAGTAGTATTGCATCGGTACTAATTTCCTGAGATTGACAATTACATTACGGTCATGTAAAATGTAAGGGAAGCTAGATGAAGGGTTTATGAGGACTCTGCAGACTTTTTTTTTTTAACTTTTTATGTCTAAAGTTAGTTAAAATGAAGCTAAAAATGTACCTAAAGTTCATAATGTGAAACAGTCTCCTCAAAACATGAAAAGGACAGAATAAAACAATAGCTGTTATTATTTGACTCACATTATGCATTCTTTTCCAGACCATAGGAAATGATCTTGTATCCTTCTCTGTGCATCAATACCAAGGGTTTCTTATGCTGATGTTTTTTTGAAACTGGTAATGAGCTTTGGAAATCTTGATGATAGAAGCTGCTTTCTTTTATATAATATATATTAAAATTACTATAAGAGATCAGTGCGTCAAAACATACACACATGATGCAAATGACTTATCAAACATGAAAACAATGAATAAGAAAGCTCTTAAGCATCAACTGTTAGTTAATGGGATGAGAAAAATAGAATTTCACTAGTAGAAATAAACTGTCCAATAATGAGAAAGAGCGATAACCTTTTTCTGTCAAATGAGCTAGTTCTTTCTTCATTAGAAAGTTAAGAAAGGAATTATCATCAAGAGAAGGGTCTTCCCAACTAATAGAATTGTCTTTGTAATAGAAAACGGTCTTGGTTTAGATATTTAACTTTATGTAACTTATCAGATAGACCATTGAATGAAGAAAAGGGAATTGTTTTAATCTTTGCTTTTAGCAGTACTAGGTCTTGAACCCCAAGGGCACTGTACCACTGAGTTACATCCCTAGCCCTTTTTATTTTTATTTTTTTAATTTTAAGACAGGATCTTGCTAAATTGATGATGCTGACCTTGAATCTGCTATCCTCCTGCCTCAGCCTCCTGAGTTACTGGGACCACAGGCATGTGCCACTACACATGACTGGGAATTGCTTTAGTCTTCTATATGTAACCCTGGGATTATATAGGAAGTTAAGTCATTAGAATCAATTACTAGGTCTAATTTATCATATGAAATCAACTTATTATTACAATATTTTTTTGTATTTTTGACATAAAATTCTGAATAAGGTGATATAAATCAGATCTAGTGACTTCAGAAGAAATACTATATTACATACCCCAAACTTTATTAAACTTTAAGCATCTTCATATGTGTAATTAAGGAAAGAAATTATACATCAGGTTTTGGTACTCTTAAAAAACACAGATTTTGATTTTAGTTTTTTTAATGTTAATTGTTCAAAAGAGAACGGATATATTTGTTATAATGAAGGGGAACTAGTCCATGTTATACCCAGTACTTTGATTTTTTTTTTTTATTTCTTCACTTGCCAGATTCCTTCATTAAGAATATGTCAGTGAACTACTTGTGTTTTTATTGTTTTAGAATTGTCTTGGAAAACATTTTTAGACGTTAAGCCAAATGATAGAATGAATACTTCTGTCCCTTCAGAAATAATATTTAGTATAACAGATTTTTCCTTGTATTTTAGTTCAGCAATCAGCAAACACTGGGAGGCTGAACTGGCTACCCTCAAGGGAAATAATGCCAAACTCACAGCAGCCCTGTTGGAGTCTACTGCCAATGTGAAACAGTGGAAACAACAACTTGCTGCGTATCAAGAGGAAGCAGAACGTCTGCACAAGCGAGTAAGTTTAAGGCTGCTGTCCATGGGATATATAGCAGGTTTCCTGGATCAGAGGAAATTTGCATATAAATTCAGCATAGGGACATCTGTGGATATTCATTGGTTGTCAGAACATATGTGTGGGTTGTATTTTGTAGGTTTGTTTGATTATTGGTCCAACACTTCAACATTTGGGAGTAGGCAAAGACTTTCTCAACAGGTCTCCAAAAGTGAAGGAAGTAAAGTCAAAAATCAGTGAATGGGATGCCATAAAGCTAAAAAGCTTTTGTACTGCCAAGAAAACAATCAAAAGAGTCAATAGGTTTCCTACGGAAATGGAGAGAATCGTGGACTATGATTCCTCTCACAAGGGTCTCATATCCAGAATCTACAAAATCCTCAAAAATGTCAACTACAAAAACATTAACAGCCCAATTGATAAATGGGCCAAAGAGCTAAATAGAAACTTCTCACCAGAGGACATTGATCAAGCCAATGAATATATGAGAAAGTGCTCTAAATCTCTAGTAATCAGAGAAATGCAAATGAAAACCACATTAAGATATCACCTTATGCCAGTCAGAATGGCAAAGATGAAGAAAATAATAATAGATGCTGGAGGGGCTGTGGAGAGATAGGCACACTAACACACTGTTGGTGGAGCTGCAGACTGGTACAACCCCTCTGGAAAGCAGTGTGGAGAATCCTCAAAAAACTAGGGATGAGTCCACCATATGACCCTGCTATTCCACTCCTGGGTATCTTTCCAGGGGCCTTAGAATCAGCACATTATAGTGACACAGCAATATCGATGTTCACAGCAGCACAATTTACTATTGCTAGGCTATGGAAACAACCCAGATGTCCCTCACTGGAAGAATGGATCCAAAAACTGTGGTACATTTATACCATGGAATATTGCACAGCAATTAGAAACAATGATATTGCAGCCTTTGAAGGTAAATGGATGGCTATGGAAGAGATCATGCTGAGTAAAATCAGCTTAACCCAGAGAACTAAGGGTCGATTGTCTCCACTCATCTGTGGAGGTGGGGACTAGACCCTGGACAGTGAGAAAGTTGGTCTATTAGCATGTGTTAAATCCAGATAAGATGTAATG